>JASDQU010195939.1:0-18793 GCA_032191745.1 Picea mariana | reverse complement strand
TGGAAGAGTCGCTTTTGAACATGACACCCTTTCACTCGCCTTGTGTCTAGGTTGGAAAATTTACTTGTCTCCTGATCATACTCCTATAAGATTACAAATTGGTCTGTGATCCCTGTTGTTGAGTCAGTATTTCCAAGACAGTTGTCGTGTCGTCAATATGTTCAAAGAGAAGTTCAACTCGGAAAGCCTTCTATTGCGTCGGCCATTTCTGCAGTCATAAAGCCTTCTATTGCGTCGGTCATCCCTGAGTCAGTCCTGAATCACTGTTACTCTGATCTACATCAAATCTTGTTACTTGTTTCGTGTCATTGATGTGGGATACATTAAGGCCCTTCTGTGACGAGGCTTTTCCTGTCGACTTCAACTCATTATCCAGGAATTAGACTTAGAAACTAATTGGTACCTTGGAACTTGCATGCCTCAATGGAAAGTTTCCTCGCTTTCGACAGTGGGTTTTCATTATTGACCCCTGATCGGGAGGTTCCACCGAGTGTTCGACTTCAGCTCATTTATTCGCATTCGTTGGATTGTACTAGAGTACCTTGGGAGTCATTGACATTAATGGTGATTTCCATCGCACTTGTTAACGGTATACACTAATGACCGGTAATCGAGTGGTTTCTACCATGTTCGACTTCAACACATGTATTCACATGGTTAGATTCGTACTATAAAGTGGTGAAGATGAGGACCCTGGGTATTTTCTAATAGATCCAGGTTGCGTTGGAGTATATTCAGTGTACTGTTGCATAGATCCACATTGTATGTCTGGTGGCTATGTTCAAATTTGAGTCTTTTAACACATAGATCCACAATGTATTTTTGGTGGCTATGTTCAGATTTGAGTCATATTGGCATGGATCCACAATGTATGTTTGGTGGCCATGACCTGTCTTACTTGACATGGATCTTGGCATGTCGGCATTTATGCTTTGAGTCATTTGTATTCTGAGTATGGGAATGCCTACCTCAGTGATGATATATTATTGTACTGTATTTCCTTGTTTGTTGGCAGGTTTTCGACCGACTGTTCCTTGTTCCCTACACACACTCGACAAAGTATTTCAGCTATCACTCTGTTCTAACTTCATACTTTGGGGGGCTCTCTGTTACACATTATTTTCGTTATCCTTATGATCGTTAATGATGTAAACCTATCTGTTGCCTTCAGAGGGGTCACAGTGGCCTCAGTTCCTAAAGAGAGAAGGAAGAAGAACTTCTCTTGAGAAAAGAAATTGTTTTTTCCTATGTAAAAACCTTATAAAAAGGAATGTTCGCAGGTTGCTATATAGACAGGGTGCGAGAATGACCAATTCTCGCAGGTTTCACTATATCCAGAGTGCGAACAATTCGCAGGTTGCTATATAGCTAGGGTGCGAGAATGTCAGCACGTGGGAAAAATGAGCGATTTCTCGAATCTTCTAGAAGGAGAAAGCTTCTTTGGTGAGGTGGCATCCGAATGGTTTGGATCTTACTCACTTTCATGATTTAGTGGTATCATCCTAACCTCCTCACCTTATCTTCTTCAGCTTATAAAAGGAGAGGAGCTCTCATGGAGAAAGTTATCTTTTGTTTGGCTTGGAATTATTGGCTTGGTTAGAGTGGCTTTGAGATTTGCTTTGTCAAGATAGATTGTGAGCAGCTATCAAATCTATGGTCTCAGAATTCTTGGAGTCAAAGTGTGTGGGGAACGAAGGACAGTTGGAAGGGACCTTACGAAATCAAGGCAACGGTTGTAATCTCTCTTTCACATTTAATATGATACAGTAATATGATTCTTTCCTATAAAGCTTGTTGTGTTTTATTGTATGATTCCTTGATCACATGCATAGGTTTATATTGAGTTTATGCTATCGCTATCACTTTGGTTGGCTTGTGTTGTTTTGATTTTGGCTGCACAAGAGCACTGGAGCGAAGCGGGAGCAACAAAGACAAAAGGAAGCGATCATAAGGTATGTCCATGATTCTTGTCTCTTAGTAGATTCAATATTTAAAACTTAAGGAAAGTGTCCTATTCTGTCCTGTTTTGTTCTAGATCCAGGTGGATCTAGGGAGATCGGTTAGTGTCCGCACTTACGGATTTATCCAATAAAAAGCCATGAGTAATGAAATTATGTACCTACTTCATGTGCGTCTTTACAATATATTTGGAACAAGTTTGACAGATATGGCACCCAACTCATGAAGGTGCCTTCTACGCACTGAGCTGCCACTGTGATGACTCCTATTGGTACTTCATCTTTATGACATTTTCTTAGTAATTTGCAAGATAAGATATTTTCTCCCAATTGTTTCGTGGCATCGTTAATTCGTTTGATTATAATGCATCTTGTTCCCTTGTCGGTGCCATATTTCTTCTTCATTTCTTCTGCGAATGCTTTTTCCTTGGAATTGTCGTCCAGTATTAGCGCGAGATCCATACCCCAGATGGGTAGTCTTGTAATTTGCGCAATAAGTTCAATAGTTATGGGGACATGTTTTTCCAGCCATACATCCCCTCCATGCATAACTGCTAACAGTTTCTTGATGCATGTCATCGCATATTGGCCTCTGCCAAAGTGTGGTATCTTCAGCAATCCTAAGATTTCGGTTCTGTCCAGTCCGACTGCCCACTTGTATGGCTTAGTGATAGTTCCTTTGAGAGGGTTCGTGGCTATTGTCTCCACAAAGACTTGTGGTGCAAGCTCTGGATATTTTATTTCATCTGCTATGTCATGGTCGAAAAACTTGAGCTTCCTAACATGACCCAATAGCTGCGAGTCCACCTGTATTCCCTCTGGTGTGCGAGGTAGCACAATATCTATAGCTAGTTTCTTTCGAGGTGAGCTTGGTATCTGAATCCTTTCCCACAAGCTGTGTTGGTTGGTTCGAAGTTCCAATAGTTTCCGATTTCTCCTTCACCATCCATTCTTCCCAAGCCTTGCCCATTTCACCAGTTGGCTCGACCGAAAAAGAAAAGTATGGGATGGGTATTTGTGGAACATCTGGTTGGACTACTACTTCTGGGTTCTGTGTACTTTCATTTATTTCCATGGTTGCTTCGGTGTTTTCTAGTTGTCCTTCCTAATGGGTTAGTACTGTTCAATTCTGAGGCTCCTTCACCACTTTCGGCGTGTCCTCTTTGCGGGCTTCCTCTTGGGGTTGCAAGATCTCTTCCTGGATCAATGTTGATTCGACTGGGATGTCCTCTGACAATGGGATTTTGTTAATATCAACGATCTCTGGTGGTTGCTTCTCATTGTCTTCCCGTGTTCCTCGTGACCTAGTTTGAACCCTAGTTGGTCTAACTGTCTGGCTTGGTTTTGCGGGCTTTGGTGGTGCCATACTAGTGTCTGTCGAACATTTTCTTGGTTTGAATAGCTCAGATAAGCTCTAAGATCTCGCTCTGTGTGTTTGGGCTGCTATTTCCCTTTCTCTATTCTTCTTTTGCGAATAGACTAATTGTTTCTGTGCTCATGTGTTGTATGGGTGTGCCATGAATCTTGTTGAGGATGCCTCCTAMCTTGTGTGATTAATGCACCATAAGTGTGGTTTCAATGCATCCAAGATGGTTTCATACCTTCCCTTATGGCTACTTTKTGGTCGCCAGTTGGCATGTTTCGTGCGACATCCCATCCATCCTTGCCTTGCTTTAATTTTGCCTCATGTCGTCCTGTCAATGTGCTTTTGTTGACTTTCCTTTTTCCACTTGTTTCCCTTTCTGATATGGTCATTGTAGCTTCAGATGGCTCCCGTTGATCATTCCTCTGAGGTCTACACCTGCTAGATCTTTCAACTGTACAGCTCCTCCATCCATGACATCTTTTACCTCGTATGGTACTAGCCAATGCATTCTCAGCTTCTCTGGGTGCTGCAACGCTTTACTGTCATAGAGAAATACTAGATCTCCTTCTTTGAACATATTTCTCTTGATGTGGTGGTCGTGCCATGCTTTGTCTCTCACTTTCCGTACTTGTTGATGGAATCCTACCAAGATTCGGTCTTCCTCCATTGATAGTAATTGATCCAGTCATTCCTGGACTACACCTCGTTCTGTCATTTGTGTGATAGMTGCTACACATAGACTGGGTATTAGAAATTCTAACGGCACGACTGCTTCTTGACCATAGACCAGTTTGAATGGTGTGTGACCTGTTAAATTTTTTCATGTGGTTCTATAGGCCCATAGTACTGCTGGTACCTTGAGATCCCAATMATCCCAGTTGATGTTACATATCTTCGTCAGGGCGTTCTCTAGAATTTTGTTGAAGGCTTCTACCRTGCCATTAGCCTGTGGGTGATACRGTGTGCTTTTTTGGTGATGAAATTCGAACTCTTCAAGCATCACTTAGATGGTGTTGTTGATGAAGTGTGTTCCTTGGTTGCTCATCAAAATTATTTGGCATGCAAATCTAGTAATTACCTGTTCGAAAAGAAAGTAGGCAGTTGTCTCTGCGCTGCAATATTTTACTAGTGCGGCTTCCGCCCATATTGTTAAGTATTCCATCGTGGTGATAATATATCTCTCCCCTATTCTCTTGGCGAGTGGGTTAATGGGTCCCACAAAATCTTTCGCCCATTTTTCGAATGCCTGAAGTGTCACTTGTAGTCGTAGTGGCATCTCGTCCCTTCTATTGGGTTTGACGACCCGTTGACAGATATCACATCATCAACAATATTCTTTCGAGTCTCTATGTATCGTTGGCCACCATAATCCTGCACGTAGTACCTTCTGCGCGGTAACTTTTCCTGCATAGTTCTCTCTTGCTATTCCTTCATGGGCTTTTGCTAAAATTGTTGGTCATTTGTGGTCTAGTACGTATCTTCGTAAGATGTTATCTATGCCCATTTTGTATAGATTCCCTGCGATCAACTGATAGTCGGCTGCGCGGACTACCAGGTTCTTCCTCTGCGCAGTGGTATATCCTTGCGGCGCAATACCTGTGCTCAAGTACTGGATGATCCATGTGAAGTAATTGTCAGCAATCTGTACTGAGAAGAGCTGTGCATATGGAAAGTTGTCTTCCAAATTCATTGGATCCTCTCCATTTGTGACCCTCGATAGGTGGTCAGGTCTTGCATTCAGTTTTCCTGGTTTTATTATTACCTTGAAGTCAAATTCTTGAAATAGCAGTAACCATCGACAGATTCTCCCCCCCAACACTGGCTTGTTAACTAGGTATTTCAGGGATGAGTGATCTATAAACATCTTAAAGTGTTTTCCCAATAGGTAATGTCTGTATTTCTGTAGTGATTAAACCATAGCTAAGCCTTCTCTTTCCATTGTGTTATAATTCTGTTCTGAGTTTGATAATTTTCTGCTTGCGAACGCTATCAGGTGATCCAAGTTTCATGTTCCTGGTTGCGCTAAAATAGCTCCAAGTGCTATTATTGACGCATCTACATGTACATGGAATGTCTTATCCCAGTCTGGAAATACCAATATTGGTGCAATGACCATCTTTTCCTTCAAGGTATCCAGACCATGTTGGCCCTTGTCATTCCATTGATACTTGGTATCCTTCCTTAATAGTTTTTCCATAGGTGTTGTAATTTGCGCGTAGCCTTTGATGAATTTCCTGTAGTATCCCGTATGTCCTAACGTTGCTCTTAGTTGGCGGACTATTTTTGGTGCTGGTAGGTTAACAATGACTACGATTTTGGCCAGATCCACTAGTAAACCTTGTTTGTATACTATGTGTCCCAGTAGTATCCCAAATGGTGTTCCAAATATACATTTCTTGATATTCAGTGATATCTGGCACTACCTGCATCGTTCTAACACCAAGCGTAAAACTTCCACATGGTTTTTTAATAGGCTATAAACCATCCAATCATCCAGGTATACTTCGATGAATTGGTGGATGAATTCCTTAAATGTTGTGATGACCACTCTAGAGAATATTGTAGGTGCATTATTCAGTCCGAACGGCATGACTATGTATTGATAAGATCCCCATTCTATCGCAAATGTGGTCTTGTGTCTATCCTCTTGTGCTATCTTAATCTGATGATATACCGAGAATCCATCGATGAATGAATAGGATTTGTGTCCTCCCATGTTCTCAAGTACTTCATCCGTGAATGGTGTGGGGAATGGGTCGTGTAAGCATGCATCATTCAACTTCCTCAAGTCAATGCATATCCTAATCCCTCTTCCTTGTTTCTTGTCCTGTACTACCATCGGGCTTATCCATTCTGATTCTTCCACTGGTTCGATGATGCTGGCCTTTAGCATCCTGTCGATCTCGTCTTTAACTTTATGTTTGTAGATGGGGTGCAGTCTATAGGGTCATTGTTTGATGGGTCTCACATCAGGTCTGAGTGGTATCTTCATTTCTCCTAATTCTTTGGCTATTCCTTTCATCTCTATAAAGGTTGTGGGAAAAAGGTCGTTGTATTCACGCAACAATTATGTGAGGCTTTCTAGTGTCTGTTCGTCCCAGTAATCTCCAATGCTGGCCATTTTGGGATGCTCGGTGGTCCTTATGTTAACCTTCTTGATCTTGACTGGTGTAGAGATGACCTTTGATTCTAAGGGTGGTCCTTCCACATCTCTCTTGCCTTTGCCTTCTTCGATCTGAATATCATGCGGATCATCTTCATCTGATGCTTCCTCTTGTACATGGTAGCATGACAGTAGTTTTTTGACTGTCTTCTTATTCCGTTGTTGTACCTCTGTGATAACTTCCATTTCTGATTCTGTAATGAATATGACATCTCTAATCTATTTCAGGGCCGTGTCTATGTTGGGGTTCTCATTCTCGAATGAGAAAGTGATTGTAAAGTTCTGTTGGAGTGTCGCCCATGTCTTGGTTCCTTTTCACATTTCCTGGTCTATATACTAATTCGTTGGTATGCCTTCTAAAGTATGAATGAAGTGGTGAGACCATTCTTCTGGTGGTGTCATTTTCCATAGTGTTTTACACGCCTCCAAGTGTTCTGCTGGTATTCCTAGTCCATCATATTTTTGTCGGTTGTTCCATATTTGTTCTGTGTTGAACCTTATGCGCATTAATCATTTGCATTGGTACCAATATGTGATAGTCTCTTTGTGTGCACCCCACCATCTTGCGGGTGTAGCCTTTAGTGATAAATCTAGTGCTAATAGTCTTTGGTTCTCTAATACTTCATCTTCGTATTCTATCAAGAAAGTTTCCAAGTCATTTAGCACATGAAAACTGGGTGGTTTTCTGATTTCTGTGCCAAGCTATCTTACTGCGCGGTCTATTCTTGCACACCTTCTTGTGGATACTTCATGTAGTCTTTGCTTCCAGTTTTCTAACCCAGTGTCTGAGTCTATTGTGCATGAAGTAATGCTCCTCCAACTAAGTACCCTGTCTACAGTTGGGTTTATATAATCCGCATCGCATGCAGTTGTTCTTTACAACTGGTCGATTTCGTTTAAATCTAGACAAGTGGGTTCTATGAACCTCTCGCCTTTTGATGGGTCGAGTGGGGCTATAAACTTGTAGTCTCTCGACTCAAATGTCATTTTTCTGGTTTTCAAGTTAATTATGGCCTGGTTGTCGAATTCCCAATCTAGACCAAGTAACACTAGGTAAGGTGTTGTACCGTCTACTATTTCGATGACTTCAAAGTCTGCCTTAGTGCACACGCCATCCAGATCTATGGTCACTTCTTTCAGTCTACCTATTGGTAGGAATCTCTGTTGATTTGCTAGTTTTAATTGAACAGTTGAGTATCCCAGCGTAGGTTCTCCCATGCATTTCCATGTGGTTTTTGGTAGTATGTTCACCTCGGATCCTAGATCTAGTATAATATCTCCCATTTTGAAATCCCCAATGTTAGCATTGATTCTAAATTCTCTACTTGTTCTTCTTCTTGTGTGTAGGTGGTTAATAGTTTTCAATTTTGGCTTCTGTTCCATCTCGCTGCTACATTTGTCTAGGATGTTTTGCAATACTTTGATAGATGAAGGATCACTTAACATTTGGATGCATGATTTCAAAAAGTCTTTGATAGTACTTACTTGTTCATTAGGTTGTATCCTATTGGTATGGTCCAATGATGGCGGCATGTCATATACCAAAGCTTCTTTGTTCTGATGTGCARTCAGTGCTATGTCTTCCTTCTGGAATTCTTGTCGGGCTTCTGTAAAGATCTCCTTTTCCTTTTACGCGTTGAACTGCTTCTTGGGGTCAGGGTTCTTCTTTACCCATTGGTTCTTYGTTGGGTCTTGTTGAACTGTGTCATTTCCTGTTTTCGTTCCTCCTCGAGTGACTATGTTAATTTTTCATCCGTCATCCCTTGTTTCAGCTGAAATCCACTGAACATTCTGGTTATTTTGGTTCCTTTTTTCCTAGATCTTTACGAGTAGTGTCAGACATTCCTCTATATCATGGTCCGAAGCGTGACAATACATACAGGTCACTGGTGGTAGTGGGCATTCCCATGCATAATGCCCTGGTTGCTGGCAATTGTGACATGTGACTAGTCCTCTCCCACGTCCGAAACCTCCTATGGCTCATCTTGTTCCTCTATAGGTTGCACGATCATCTCGTGGCACGTTATATTGTGGTCCCTGATTATACTGTGTGGTATTGTACTAGGGCTGTGCTGGGTTGTACTGCGGCTGCGTGTTATTATAAGGTTTCTACGCAATGTTGTATGGTGCTGAGGCTTGAGTGAACTGTGGTGCTACCTACCCAGTCATCATTTCTGCCTGTACCTTGTATGCGTATGAGGTTCTTTCCCACATCATCTCCATAGTTCTGCAATCTTTGTCGTCATGGCCGACTGACTTGCAAAAGGTGCAATATGATTTCAATGGGAATGTTTGGTATTTCTACATAATCATGCAATGGTAAGGGTCGTGACGCGGTTTCTTGCATATTTCACACCATAGTCTCCCCCGTGGTAGCGAGTTTGGCATCCCTGTTTCCATATACTGCGTGAATGTCGGACATTCATTTTTGTGGTGTCCTTTTGTCCTGCATGTGGTACACCAAATGAATTCTCGTTTGTCCTTATTCTTATTCTGGTTCAGCTGGATTTTTAAGTTCTTCAGATCCTCTTTCAGTTCCTTGATAGCCGGGTCCGTCTGCTAGTACTGATTCTCTTCTAGTTATAAGGATGCATGTAGGGCCTCTGCTTGTGTCTGAAACTTCTGTTGTCGTAGTGAATATTTTAAGTGTGGCAGTAGTGAGTTGACAAACAGGTTTCGATGTTGCATCTCAGTCATAAGGTATTTTAACTTCCCTTTTAATCTCTTGAATCTTTGATCAATCTCCCATGCCGATTCTCCTGGTTTCTTTCTTATCTCAATCATCTCGTTCATATACCGATCCTCTGAGCTCGACTTTTAGAACTCATTCACTAATAGTTTATTAATGTCATTCAATGTCCTTGTCATCCCGGGAGCACTGTTCATGTCTAGACTCATGTACCAGTCTAGTGCATGGTCTCTTAGCGTGATCGCTAGCTGCGTGAGTTTGGTGTTGTCATCAGTGATCTGCTTTGCTTCCTAGATCTTGGCACAAATGAATAGATGTTTCTCAGGGTCTTCTATTGCTTCTCCTCAAAACTATGGTAATTTGATAGTAGGTTCATGTCTTGCCATTCTGAGTACTGAACTACTACCTCCTTCGCACAGTGTGGATACTTGACTAAGATTACCTGAACCGGCTCCTCCAGTTGTCACTCCTTGTGTAGATGTACTTCCTGTTATCGGACTTCCTCCAAACTTTGGTTGCCTAAACGGTGGTGTTCTCTGTGGTGTATTGGTCACACATGGGTTCATGGGTTCCACACTGACATTGATATGAAATGGGTGGTTGTCTTCTCCTCCCATTCTTGGGCCTCTTGTTTTCCTCTCATAGGTGGTGCGTAGGATTTCCTCAATCTTCTCCACAGCCTGGAGATCCTTTACCTCTTCCTCATCGCTCGCCAAGCCCTCCCTTTCGGCTATGGCTCTCTTCTTGGTGTTTATCTTATATTGGTAGGGTGCTCCACTACACGTTGTTCTTGATGATGCCAAGATACATTTGAGTTGGTCGTCATCCATCGATATCAGGTCCAAGGGTTCCTCCTCCTTCTCTTTATCCTACCCTCCTTCCATTCCTCCTCTTTCTGTCAGTGCTTCCCCCCTTCCCCCATGTGCACATGGAATTCTAACTGTCTAATTTCATTGTCATTACACCTTTTTTATACAACAGTATCTTGATAGAAGCATATAGGGATCAAATATACCTCCCTCTGGGTCCTCATAGAAATTCTTGCCTCACTGCGTTGTATGAATTTGTTGTGTCTACTACAAACTCTGTGATGAATCCTGCCACAATACTGTGAAGCCAAAAGTCTACTGCGCGGGTGAATTTGTTGTCCACCTGTTGTAGCTGCTAAATTTGTACTAGAGTCCAATCTAGCTATCGAATCCAGTTCGTCAAGTGATTATCCGTTAACCTTACGATCCACTCATGTAGTAGATGCAAAAAATTATAGAATTTTTTTTTGTGTAAATATGTAAACATGTATTTATCTAGGTATCTGCGTGGTGTGATTCTAGGGTTTCTATTGTCTTTGTGTGAAAATTCTAGCTCTTTAGTTCTCAACCAGCCCTCGATTTATTCTCTCATGGGGTTCCAAGGTCTCCACATTCCCTTCTAACGGCTCATTGCTTCTTTGATGGTTCTTGTCCACTCTATCTCATCTGCTCAGTCCTATCTTGTTCCTCTTAACATGGCAACATAACCATTTATTGGTTTAATCGACTCCCTTCTCAGGTTATCTGAGTWATTGACCCAGGGTTCATGTCATTCGGGGTTCCAACAAAGCCTCTAACTATCGACCCTCCTGGCAAACCAGAAGGMAACACAACGCCCAGAAGGTACTGCGTAGACTCACTCGAGATAGCTATAGATGGTTGATTGTAAGACTCAGGTGTTTATAGTCTAGGACAGAGTAGGGGATAAAGGGTTTCTTGATCAAGGCCCTTTCTGCAACCTRTTACTGTAATCTACTTGTTCCTAGGAATTGCATGCGTATAACTCAAGATATAAACATATTCTAATAATGCATTTGGTTATTCYTCAATCGTAATCATCTATTGCTGAAAGAAGTTAAAGATATGAAAACATTCAACACATTACACAGATATTACCGTGGTTCACCCCTCCTAGGCTACGTCCAMAAAGATTTGGCTCTTGGCTCTTTTATTATGGTAGTTCTTGATTTCCTTGCACTACGCACTTAYAGTTCTCTRCAAAAGTGGGTAAGATCTATATGAGGTGAACTAGATCGCACCAGGATCTACAACCTGTGGTCTAATCCTCGGATCTACATTCCCTCATATMTTTCCTACTCAACATCTTACAACACTCGGTTCATACAACTCAAAAACCCTTCACGTATCACCAACAACAATACTCGGAAAAATCACTCAATAACAATCRTAATCCTCRCAAAAACTAATCTAAAATCAACAACCCTATATGACACTTTCGTATCTATATTTATACATTTCAAGCTCTTTAGCCACTTACAKAATATTACCAATACCCTAACCCTTCTTACACTAGGTTTTTCTCCCATGTGCGTGTTGTTCTTCCTCCAGCTGTCGCTTTCCTCTGTGCACGCTTTCTTGCATTCGTGCGTGCTGATCTTTTTCCAGTTGTCACTTCAGTTTCATGCACGCTTTCTTTCCCATGATCATCCTTCTTTCCACTTTGGCCTAGTGCCAACAAACCTCATCTCAGCAGAGGTCTTCAAGCGGATGGCCCTGACAACAACACCGCACCCACAACCCTACACCGTTGGATGGCTCCGCCAAGGAAGCGATCTCTGTGTCAACCAACAGTGTCGAATGTCGTACGACATCAAGCCCTCCAAAGATGACGTATTGTATGATGTTGCTCCTCTCGAAGTTTGTGATGTTCTTTTGGGCCAATCTTATTTATGGAAACGTCGTTTTGTATATGATTCTAGGCCTCATAGTGTTGTTATTACTTTGAACAGGATATTGTACAGGATACCCGAGGCAATCCCACCTAGTGCTATTTCCTTGATCTTTGTTAAGAAATGCAGAAAGGTCATCTCTCAGATGGGGAAGTTTGTATTCTTCGTGATTCTCTTTCATAATAAATGAAAGATCACAGCCACATCCAGGGTCTTTGCGACCGACCTTTCCACATAGCAGAAGCAAGTAGACAAGGTCGTGGAAGAATACTCAAATATCTTCTCCTCACCTATCGGGGTACCTCTACACTGCTAAGTCAAGCACCCCATCGATCTGACCCCCGATGTACCACTTCCCAATGGGCCAGTCTATCTCCACTCTCTGTTAGAGAATGAGGATATCAAGCGACAGATACAAGAACTACTCCACAAGGGTCACATCCGTCCCATCTCATCACCTTGCAAGAGCCCAATAATGCTGGTACAGAAGAAATATGGAACCTTGCAACTCTGCATTGATTACTGGGCTCTAAATAAAATTACAGTCAGAAACCAGTATCCGATTCCCCGAATCGACGACCTCCTTGATCAACTTACGGGGGCCAAATACTTCAGTAAGATTGATCTGAAGTATAGCTACCACCAAGTCCCGAAAGAACAAACAGATGTATGGAAAACCACCTTCAAGTCAAAGGAAGGCCTTTTTGAATGGTTGGTCATGCCCTTTGGTCTGAAAAATTCTCCAACCACTTTCATGAGGACAATGGACGATATCTTGTGACCATTCACCAATACTTTTGTAGTGGTGTAGTTGGANGAAGTATAGCTACCACCAAGTCCCGAAAGAACAAACAGATGTATGGAAAACCACCTTCAAGTCAAAGGAAGGCCTTTTTGAATGGTTGGTCATGCCCTTTGGTTTGAAAAATTCTCCAACCACTTTCATGAGGACGATGGACGATATCCTGTGACCATTCACCAATACTTTTGTAGTGGTGTAGTTGGATGAAATTCTCATTTAAAACAAGACTTGGGCCAAACACTTACATCATATTCAATAGGTTTTGCACACCCTGCGGCAACACAAGCTATATGCCAACTTGGAAAAATTCTCCTTCAGCATGGACATGGTCCATTATCTTGGCTACATAATTGATCATCATGGCGTACATGTGGATCCATCCAAGATCCAAGTCATTCGTGACTGACCAACCCTAACCACACTCACTGAGATTTAGAGCTTCTTAGGCCTTGCCAAAATCTACCACAGGTTCGTATTGGGATTCTCCCATATTGCATGGGCCCTTAGCCAAATAACTAGGGGTGGTGGTATGGTGAAATTTGTTTGGGGTTGGTCCCAACAACAAGATTTCAATGATTTGAAGCAACACTTGTGCTCAGCCCCAATACTTACACTACCAGACCTGAAACAACTCTTTGAGATTGAGACAGATTCTTCAGACTATGTGGCGAGTGTCATTCTCACTCAACACGACCACTTTATGGCCTATCATAGTGAGACAATATCATATGTTGTCCATAAGTACCCTACTTATGACAAAGAAATGTACTCCATTGTGCAAGCCTGCCGCCAGTGGAGACATTACATTCTTGGGAAGAAGATAGTCATCCACACTGATCATAAGCTACTACAGTTCATGCAGACATAAGGAAAATTACAGAATGATCACCATCAAAAGTGGCCCACATACTTGTAGAAATTCCACCTCAACATCAAGTATAAAATAGGAAGCACCAATTGCATCGTTGATTGCCTCAGTAGACCGCCAGTCATGGCACTCACCACAGTGCTAGACTCATGCAGCCATGAGACCTTTGGATGGCCCCAACTCTATGAGACATACCCGGACTTCTCCACCACCTACCAAATGTTGGGTGCAAATGTAGTTGTCGATAATTTCCATCTTTAGGATGGGTTGTTGTGTTGTCTGGGCCATATTTGTGTTCCATAAAGTGAGCGAGCAAAGCTGATCTGGGAAGCCCACTATAGTCGGGTGGTAGGCCACTTCGGTGTCGAAAAAATATTGGTGATGCTACAGAAACATTTCTACTGGCCGAAACTTCGACAGGAGGTCAACAAGTATATCAGGTCTTGCACTGCCTGCGCTATTGCCAAACTGACCACTAAGAAACAGGGCCTGTATACCCCTCTTCCTACTCCTGAAAGGCCATGGGAATCCATCTGAATGGACTACATGTTGGGCCTCCCATCCACCAAGTGGGGAAATGACTGTGTTGTTGTGGTTGTTGATCGTTTTTCTAAGATGGTGATTCTGGTTGCCTGCAAGAAGAACATCACAGCAGAGGCCTCTGCCAATCTCTTCTTTGAACGAGTTTGGGTAAATTTTGGAATCCCACAAACCATTGTATCAGATCGGGACAGTCAATTTCTTAGCACATTCTAGTCGAGCCTTTGGTCATTGCTGGACACCAAGCTCACCGAATCCACGGCCTTCCACCCCCAGACAGATGGCCAAACTGAGGTCGTCAATTGAATGATTGTTCATATCCTTCAAATGTATAATTCAAAGCACCCTCACACATGGGATGAGAGCCTTCCCTATGTCCAACATAGCTACAACTGAGCCCTGCATAGCTCAATTGGCCACATCCCCTTTCAGGTGGGGTTGAGATTCCAACCATTGGGTCCCATAGATGTTGCACTTCCCCTTGCAGTCACCATGACTGAATCATATCCTACTCCAAGTGAAGCTGACAAAGCCACCCAGTTCATTGAGCAGATCCAACACATTCGCCAATAGGTTTAGTATATCCTATATAAGTCCAATGACAAGTACAAGCAACACCATGATCAACATCGAGTGCCACATAAGTTTCAGGTGGGCGACAATGTTTGGTTACACTTGCAGAAAGAATGCCTTACATGACCCCATAAGAAGCTTTGCCCACTCTGTTATGGTTCATACACCATTACCAAGGCCATGGGAGATAATTCTTTTGAGCTCAACATTCCTCCTTTCCTTGGCCTACACCTAGTGTTCATTGTGGATCTCCTTCGCCCTTATTTCCCACCATTATTGGACACCTTAGACGTAGCAGAGCAACTGACATCAACAGAGATCAAGCCTGACTGCATACAATGGGTATCCAATGATCAAATTGTGGACACACAAATCAAGGGCACTTGACAACAAAGGATCCAGCTTTATCGATTCATCAAAGCAGGGTAGCTCCTGCACCAAGGCAAGTGGCTCACCTGGGGCCAAATTCAACGGAAATTTCCTCATCTGATGGGGGCACTCAATGCAATGGAGATAATTTCTTCGTAAGGAGGGAGGATTGATCTAGGTGGATATCGGTGGTCACTCACCTTTTCCAACTGGCTCAAAACATTTTTTTGACAATTTTGGCAATTTACTATTTTTAGCAGTTTTAACTTCTGGGGCCATTTTGAGAGCCTAAATGAAGGTTTTTTTGGATAGAGATGATCAATTATATCCAAAGGAATAATTGATCCCCCAAAATGAATCTCCTCGATGATACATTTCCAACGGGATATCATACACCTAAAACGGAGATCGTATGCAAAAGTTACGACCCCGAGAAGTTGATGTACTAGCTTACCCAAACGGGGCCCACATGACTTTTGGTGCTTCATCTCCTAGGGTTAGGTTTTTGGATGTCTAGAGTTTTTTAATTCTTGTTTATTGTAAAAATGCCTTCAGAGCCTCATTGTAATCATCTTCTTGCAAATGAGCGCAGTCGTCACATCTCTTCTCAAAGATAAGCCGCCACCATTCCAGCAAGCTTGTTTCTGTTGCATTTTACAGTTTTAGCTTATTTCCTTATTGAATAGAAAACCGGTTTTACTGTATCTCTGTTATTTTGTGTTAAGCACCTTTTAATAATATGTATTCATTTCATTATGCTCATAAAATCCATATCATCTAGGGTTTCATGGGAATAACATGTTGTATGATGTTGGTGTCTAATGTTTTCAAGTCATCATACGTCTAGGCAAAAACATCTTTAAATTGTTTAAACAATTTTATAAAATAAGATCGTTCTTGCTCGAAACATCCTGTTCCCAGATTATTATTTTGAGGATTGTCCTTTGTTCCTAAATTAAACTTCTCATAAATCAGAGAAGAACTGTTTGTTTTACAATTAATTGTCCCTCTAAATTTATCATGCAAGTCATACAAATTTTCTATTCTTACAACAGATCTAGGGATAGAGTTTACCAGATTGGATGTCGATTCAGGAGATCTAGGATATGATATTACCATGAAGTTTTGAAGGTTCTCATCGTAATTTCCTTCATCAATGACTGCACCTTGGAAAGTATCTTCCATATGCAGGAAGTTGATAATCTGCTGGTCATCGTCGAATACTCTCCAATTTGTAATGTTATCCAGGATCGACGGTCTGAACAAAAATTCAATTGAAAACGCATTAGGGGAAATACCTTCAACGAGAAATAATTTAGAAGCAACATTGGCCAATAAATCATCTTTTGAATTACTCAACCTAGGAATGGAATTTATGTTGAATGCTGAAAATTTATGCATTAAAATCCATACCTCTATTTGTGGTGCAGACCCACTCGACCCTCAGGTCGAGGATCTGCTTACAGGATTGTTCTTCATTTCCCTTTGATCTGAATTGTCTCTTCCAATTCCTTGCTTGAATTTTTATTTCTTTTGATCCACAGGTCCTTTTGGAAGCTTCCCTGGCGCGAACGACACTAGGTGCAAACTCCCCCTTCTCCGCGTGACCACAGGCTATGACCAAGGCCTAAACTGAAAGGCACTTGTCACAACTTGCTTCTCGCGAGTTCATGAGTCGAGACTCTTGAATCTTCCTGTCCAATCCCACGATATCCGAGATCGTGAGATGAGTATAACTCCTTCCCTTGTTAGCGCCCTCTATGTGTGACCACCGGCTAGGCTTCCCACTAGTGCTTCTCACCTTTTTCCACTTCCCAAGTCGAAAGGTTGGACTTCCGTCCCCTTATCTTATGAACCCCCGAGACATGAAAAGTCAATGGGGTGTTGACTCCCTTCAATGAACAACGCATGTCTTCCTGTCTATTCCATGGGCCCACCTTGTGATTCTGCCACGTGTTCCTTACGCTCCACTTCACTCCTCGAAATGCTGTCTCCTTTGTATCACAACACCTGAAATGTCGAGATCCCAAACTCCTCAATACTTCTTATCGCAGCTCGTGACCTCATGACTTCTCCTTCTAATCTTCAACTCTTCAACTGTCGAATTCTGACACGTCGTCCACGCGGTCCCACAACGGAACTTCTCACCCTCTCGGGACTTCGCCTCTCACAACCTAGAGTACCCAACCTTTGGGCTCTCACTTCAAGAACCTCCGAGTTCACGAGATCTCTAGATCTCTACCACTTGTCCTTTCCGAGTGGACGACTCTGATCCACTCTCCACTCGCCACTCACTTTTCGCGACTTTGCGAACCTTGATGCAAAACCTTCGACCCTTCAACTCACAAACCCCGAAATGAGATTTTGTGAGCAATCCAACGGCCCTGGCTGACTTGGATCCTACGGCCCTGATTTCTTCTAAACTTATGCTTGAGGAAAGCTCGCCATAATGTACCTACTTCTTTGCAAGATCTGACAACTCTTGTGACTTCGCGAATTCTTCTCAAAGAATTTCGACCGTCTGTTTCTTCCTGGACAATTCCTGCGAATTTAACTAAGTATTTCTTCGTGGAACTTACTCAGCTGCAACGCAAACTTGCTACGCCTCCTTTCAATGCCTTAAGATACCAACCTTCTGTGATTTTCTTTGACAACTGAAAAGACCCTATCCCTCCTGAGCTTTCTCCAACTCTGAGTCTTAAAGAAGACTCCCACACGCACTCCTTGTGGCGAATCCTTCAATTACTTCAAAGAATTGAAGTCCTTCCACTCTGCGCACTTCTTGCAGCGATAGTCCTTCAACAATTTCTCGGGTTCACAAACTCCGAGACTTTACTCGGCCTACGCACACCTTGCACAACTTTTGTGTTCAACTTGCACTTCTATGAGGATGAGAACAATGTTAACCCTCCTGAGATTTCAGAGATAAAACTATGAACTCTTGTCAACGCACTCCTTGCGGACAACTTCACTGCACTCCTTGCAGGAACTCTTGCTCAGATAGAGAAACAATTGAAACTCATTCCTTACTCTCTCTCAGACTTCAAACAGATGAGCATAACAATCAACATGCATACACAGAGAACAATACGACACCATGAATTTGAATTGAAGCTTTTTCTATTGATTCAAATCTCTATACATGGGTGTTTTCAACTACAACTCTCTGCTCTCTTCTCTATGCTCTATGCTCTATCTTGAAAATCATCTTACAACTATAAAATGAGGGTGTCTATATCCTGTTTCCCTCTTGCACTCTAAAACTGTCTAATCTAGAATTAAATTCTATCTACCTACATTCATTACACATAAAGGCTCCTATCTACTATGGGCGAGAGCGGATCACTCAAGGTCCTTTTACAAAAATACAAGCATACCTCCACTTAATGACTTCATTAATATTTCAAAACATTTTATAAAAATGTGCTCGATGCTTTTCCAGCTGTCTCTTATCTCCACGTTGTCTCGCTGTTGGCTATGCTTGCACGCCCTTGCGAGGCTCCTGCATCATACTCCCTCGCCTAAAAATTTTCATGGGCTCCTTTCCATGAGCTCGTGCACGGTCTGTCCATGCTTCTGGATTTCTTCTTCGTTCTCCCAGCTGGCATCTTCAACTGGATGGCCCTTCCACTTGAGAAAGTATTCAAAGTATTGCTTTTGCCTAGTCCTCTTACCAAATCTTCTGTCCAGTATGCGCTCCATCTACGACTTTTCTGTAGCTGGCATTTGTTTTGTCCACTGAATCT
>JASDQU010195938.1:1864-19780 GCA_032191745.1 Picea mariana | reverse complement strand
GAGATCAAGGAAATAACACTAGGTGGGTTGGGTATCCTGTACAATTTCTTATTCAAAGTAATAATAACACTACGATGCCTAGACTCATATACAACATGATGTTTCCATAAATATGGTTGGCCCAAAAGAACATTAAAAATTTCGAGAGGGGAAACATCACACAATACCTCGTCTTTGAAGGGATTGATGTCGTATGATAGGTGGCATTGTTGGCTGACGTGGATGTCGCTTCCTTGGCAGAGCCATCTGATGGTGTAGGGTTGCGGGTGCGGCGTTGGTGGCATGACGAGTCACTTGAAAACATATGCTCATATGATGTTCTTCTGGCTACTGCTATCAACAATGAAGTGAATTGGGGTACTCTTCACCCACATATGTGAATGAAAAAGGTGCTTACCTTCCTCTGGCTCATCTGGTTCACCGAGGTGGAGCTTGGTGGTAGAAATGGTAGCACTGGATTCTGCGTCTATGATCTGTCACCCAATTTCTGGTTCTGACTCAAAGTCAAAACCCGCATTTGATTTAGAGGATTTAACCTTAGCCACCAGCGACTGCTTCGAGCAACAATAAATAGTGTTATGCTATGGAGTCTTATGGAATTCGCACCACTTCCCGCTATCTTTCTTTGTCTTTTCACTGTCCTTCTTTGCTTGTAGCCTGGACTATTTTTCTTGAGGTTGTCTCTCTTTGCTCTGTCCTTTGTTCTATGTCTTGGGGCCTCCCTTTCCTGGCTTTTTCTGTGAGGGGTTCCCAGGCCGAAATTGTCATGTCTTTTGATTGAGCTTCTGCTCTATTTTGACAAGATATCGATAGGTCGCGCCCAAGGATGAGATGTCCAGAAACTCCATTTCATCCTGAATGTATCTATGCAAACTGCCACGATACTTGAGCACCAAATATCGCTCAGAATATTTGATACCTAACTTGGTGCACAAGGTATAGAAGTTATTTGTGAACTCGGGCACCGCTTGGTCTCTTTCCTACTACAGAGTGGTCCATTTTGTGTACAGGTCGTCATAACTTCCAACAAGGTAGTATTTTTCCTTAATATCATCCCTAAAGGACTCCCAAGTGACTGTGACTATAAATAATGAGGGTTCCTCTGTTTCCTTTTTCTCACGAAAATTTTCCCACCAATATTTGACATGGGAGATGACTTTGAGGAGTGCAAAAGTAATATTTTCTCTATTCAAGAAGTTATGGACAAAAAAATACCCTTCTAGAAAATTCAACCATTTTTATACCATATTTGTGTCTATATGACCTTCAAATATAGGAATATCAAAGTTTATTTGTACCTTGAAGGGGTTGGTGCCTCCATTTGAGGAATATGCATCGCTTGTTGGTAGTCACTGAAGGATTTGCGCAAAACTATCCATCATCTCATTCCTCTGTTGTGTGAGGGATTCCCGAGCAACATTTTCAAGGGATCTCCTGTCCCTTCATATTTCTTTTCTTCTGGCATGAGAGGTCGTTTAGGTGTGCGAGAGATTTTGTCCTCAAGAGAAACAAGCTTGAGACCCAATTATTTGTACCCTGACCTCATTGGGGATATGCATTAAGAATGACAAGGAGCAGACCGCTCTGATAACACTGATGCAGAATATATTTTCATAATGAAATAAATACATATTATTATCAAAATATTCTTAACACAGAATAACAAATATATAGTAAAATCGGTTTCTATTCAATAAGGAAATAAGATGAAACTATAAAATGCAACAGAAACAGGCTTGCTAGAATGGTGGTGGATTATCTCTGAGAAGAGATGTGATGGTTGAGCTCATTTAAAAGAAGATGATTACAATGAGGCTCTGAAGGATTTTTTACAATAAACTATAATGTCAAAAACCCTAGACATCCAAAAAACCTAACCCTAGGAGATGAAGCGCCAAAACTCATATGGGCCTCGTTTGGGTAAGTTAGTACATCAACTTCCCGGGTTCGTAACTTTTTCATATGATCTCCATTTTAGGCGGACGATAGCTCGTTGGAAAGGTCTATCTGAGGACTGTGGTGAGCCTTAAAAAACGTTGTTTAGGGCCTCAAAACGGCCTAGAAAATCAGGGACCCGAAAACTAGAGGAAAAACTATCAAACTGGAAAACTACCAAAATGAACCAGTTGGAATAGGTGGGAGGCCACTGACATCCATCTGGATCACTCTTCATATTTTGTTTTGAAATCTTCCCTTGAATCATCCTTTTCCCACTTTCCTTTACTAGTTTGTCCTAGTTTTAATTTTTGAACTTATTTAACAAGTGCTTCATTAAGGTCTTGTATATTAGATAACTCATCCCTCTTCTTCTTGATCTCTTATTTTTCTACTTTTAACTCCTCTTGAATTTTATACATTACTTCCATTTTTTTTTATCTCTAATTCATTTATCTAAGAAAAGTTCTTCAAAATCTTCCCATGTGATGATATGTATATTATTACCACACCCAAGATTCACCATTAAACTTAATAATTTCCCTTGAAGGATTCATACTATTTTCCTTTACCATCCTCAACCATTACATAGTATTGATTTCATATTTATATTCATCTCCGTAAAAATGGGGTATTTCCATTAGTTCTTTTTGAGGTATAACCAAAACATTCAACTTACAACTTCAATATATTAAGAATAATGATCTCAAATAGTATAATCATTTTTCCAATATAATATTCTATGTTTTTTCTTTCCAATGTATTTTTATTCACCTCAATTGGACATCCCAATCAAAAGTTATGACAATTTTAAGTGAACATACCTTTGAAAACCCTTATTTGTAGCTTATTCTTCTGACCGTCCTGTTGATTATTTGGGTTGGTTTTCATTGATGTCAACCCTTGAAGAAATTCAGGTAGCAAATTTCAGTAGCACAAAGGTTTGGGTAATGGACCCAAGTTTGTTTGATGTATAATGGTATGAGTTTTAATATATTTGAAGGTAAGACTATTCTAGATGGATAGTACATGTCATGCCATTTCTGGTGGCATGTGTAACATTGCATAACTTCTCATGGTTAGAGAGTTATGGCCATGTGAAGTTGGAGAACCCTCATGAGTCATCTAGAAGCCCCCAAAGGTCAAAGTAGTCAAAGTGGTTGCAAAGAAGAAATTATTTAAATAATAAAGTGATGTGACAAGTGTACTATAATTCAAAGTGGATACAAAAGAAATTATTTAAATAATAAATTTAATGGATAAATTACTAAGTGGACAAGTGGTTAGAAGTGGGTTAGCCCTAAAATAAGGAAAATGGTTTACGATGGTTAGAAGGTAACCACTTGAGGAAGCTACATAAAAGTATAAATAAGAGGCAAGGGTCTCTCATTTTAAATACACTTGAGAATATTGAATATCTACAAGTGATTGAGGTAACCAAAGGATATCTAAGGCGAATTTCAAAGGGAAGATGAAGTAAAGAAGGCCGAAATTCAAGGGAGGATAAATTATTTTGATGATTCTTTCTAAGGTATGTTATTTACAGGTCATCTCACCATTTTTGCAATAACTTATTTTCTAGAATGATTTAGATCAAGAAATATGGAGACCATTGAGGAAACATATCTAAGTAGTTGTGATAAAAAAATTATCTTGTGGGTCGTTGTATTTTTGGAGTTACACTCCATGGAAAATAGGGTTTGTGGCTAGTCATGAAACTAGTCTAAAACAAGTGTTTTGGGTAAAACTGCCATAACTTCTTCATAACAGATCCAAATTTAGTAACACCAAATGTATTGACTAGAGTACATCCTTTAGTATTCTTTGTACAATTTTAAGAACCATGAAATAAATATTTTGTGTGGGGTACGCTCTACAAGTTCACTCTCTAGAATAAGCAAAAATTCAACAAGGTATGCCATTTTTTCTATAAATCATTTTCTCAGAGGTTCCAAGTAGTGAAACCTGAAGGAATTGCATAAAATACAGTGAAGAAAATTGTGTACTATTTTCATATATTTATGCATTATAGGTACATTGTTATGATTATTTCAAGTTAGGGTTGTTAACTAATCCAAAATTAGTCATGTGAGACTAAAGTAAAGTTTGATGAAAATGTTAGTCTCTTTTTGTTAAAGTTAAGGAAGGTTTGCAGGTATGTGATAATATACACCAGGTCTATTACAGAGTTACAAATCATATTTGGATGATGAAATTGATGAGAGATTTTGGTTGAGGTACATGTTGGGTACATGGTTGAGACAAGTAGTTGATGACTTTCCACATACATGAGGTGCATAGTTGATGACTTTCCACATACATGAGGTGCATAGTTGATGATGTTGGTACATCCTGATGACTCATAGTTTATGTGTATTTGATGCATGATCTGTATATGTTTTGTGCATGGTTGATGCACTCATTGATGATACAGGTTGAGGTACAAGTTGGTGCATGGTTGATGCAGTTGTTTATGGTACAGGTTGATTACAGGTTGTTTGGTAAAGGTTGGTACAGGTTGTTTGGTGCAGGTTGATTGGTACAGGTTTACAATAGTATATCTCACAATGATAATGTGATAGTGGTTTTGTCATTCTACCTATATTTCAGGGCGGTTGGACAGGGCAAGGATAGGTGGTTGTAGTCACCTTCCGTTTGTAGCTGAAGAACATAGGGGGTTGTATCCTCCTTCTGGTTGTAGCCAGAGAATTGGGGAGTTGGAGCTTCCCTCGGGTTGTAGCCTAAGAAACTATGGGGTTGGAGCCTCCTTCCAGTTGCAGCTAGAAAGAAAAGGAATTTGGTGCTTCCATTGAATGTAATTCTTAAAGACATATAAGAAAAATCGTTATGTGGTTTTCTCCCTCTTTGGGTTTCCATGTAAAAACACTAGTCTACTGTGTGTGTGTGTATGATTTATCATTTGTTCATTTTTTATTTACTCTACAACTATTGGATGATAATGCTACATTGATATAACATTTTCATTTTATGGTTAAAAATGATTAAATTTCTCTATTATTGATTCACCCCCCCTCAGTAATCCAACAATTGGTATCAGAGAAGGTTCCTACAGAAATTAGTTTAACCACTGAAAGGTAGATCATGGAGAGCAACAACATGTATAAAAATAGAATACCGGAGTTTGATAGACATAAGTATGCATTATGGAGCATAAGGATGAAAACATATATACAAGCACATGAATTTGAAATTTGGCAATCAGTACTAGATGGATACAAAGAATGAGCAATTCCGCCAACAAGTGAAAAAACAATGAAACTCAATCAAAATAATTCCAAAGCCACAAATACACTTCTGAATGGTCTTGGTGAATTGGTATATACCTAAGTTGTACATTGTAAATCCTCTAAAGAGATTTGGGACAAAATTCAAAATATTTATGAAGGAGATTCAAAAGTCAAAGAAACAAATATTCAAACTTACAAAGGTCAATTTGAACAACTAAAGATGAAGGAAGATGAGAATATTGCATCTTACTTCTTACGAGTCGATGAAGCAATGAATGCAATCATAGGATTTAAAGAAGAAATTGAAGAATCTGTAATTTTTCAAAACGTACAAGAATCTCTTCCTATGAGATTCGATCCTAAGATATCAGCGCTAAAAGAAAGAGAATATCTAGACTCAATAAGAATGGACGAACTACATGGAATATTCACAGCATATGAAATGAGAACTGAACATGAAAATCCAGATATAAAAGAACCATCTTTCAAAGAATCCAAAAGGTCAAAGAAAAAGGGAAAGAAAAAGGAACATAGAAGAAGCAGTGACTTCTCAGAATATGATGAAGAAGAAGTGGTCAACTTTGTCAGAAGATTGAACAAGGGAACCAACGACAGATATAAAGGTAAGCTTCCATTGTTTTGTTTTAATTGTGATGGTATTGGTCATTCTTATAACAAATGTCCTCATAAGAAAAATAGTTTGATCCACTTCTAGAGCCTGTTTGGGCTTAGATTTCTCTCACTCACACCGATTCATTAGACTTAGTCTTGCCCTCTAATGAAGCAATAATTGAAGCAATGACTAGTTCGGATAAACCCTAGGAAGATCTTCATCACAGATCATACTTCCTCCCAGAGTTAAGCCAAATTGAAGTGGGAGACTTCACTGTGACTATGACAGGATATCGGTCTTGTCCTATTAATCCCTTAGCTACACATGAGGTTTATGCTGAGGGTAATATGGAACCTATCACTGAAACCTTACCGATCAATATCTCCCGAAACCCTGGTGTCATGGAGAATATCTTCATTGGAGCTGATTGCTCCCCCGAAGAGATTCAAATCTACACAGATCTTTTTAAATAATTTCGCGACGTTTTCGCCTAGTCTTACGAGGAAATGTCAGGCATCGATCCAAAAATAGTTGAACATGAAATCACAATGTATCCTGATGCCAAGCCGATTCAGCAGAAGCTTCGTCCAGTTAATACTAAGAAAGCAGCAGCCATTAAGGTTGAGGTTGAGAAATTGCTAAAAGTCGAGTTTATCTATCCTATCCATTTGACTCAATGGGTGTCAAACCCCGTGCCGATCAATAAAAAACAAGGCACGATTCGTGTATGTACTGACTTCCGTGATTTGAACAAGGTATGTTCCAAAGATAATTTTCCCACACCGTTCATCGACCAGATCATTGATAAATGTGTGGGTTGCGAAGCCTTTTCTTTCATGGACAGTTTTTCAGGATATAATTAAACACAAATCAAACCCGAAGACCAACACAAAGTAGCATTCATCTGTCCATGGGGTACATTCACATCTCGTAAGATGCCTTTTGGTCTCAAAAATGTTGGAGCCACCTTTCAGCGGGCCATGTCTTTTTCTTTCCATGACCTCAATCATATAGTCGAGGCTTACTTAGATGATTTAGCATCTTGATCTCGCAAGAGAACGAATCATCCCACACACCTCTGACTTATCTTTGAACGTTTTCGCTACTTTTGGATTCACCTGAATCCAAACAAGTGCAACTTTTGTGTAACGTCAGGACGATTGTTAGGTTTCATAGTGTCCACAACAGGGATCATGGTCGATCCTCTCAAGGTTGAGGCAATAATTTAGTTTCCCCCCCCCACGCACAATCCTTCAACTTCAGAGTCTACAAGGCAAGGCGAACTTTTTACGATGCTTCATCGCCAACTACGCTGAGATCACCAAGGGCTTTACGCGCTTACTGAAGAAAGACGTTCCCTTTTACTGGGACGATGCTGCTCAATGATCTTTTGACGCATTAAAACATGCCCTCACAACTGCCCCTCTTCTCTAGACACCTAACTATAACAAAGATTTCTTATTATATCTGGCTATAGCAGAATCAACCATTGGTATGGTTTTAGTTCAGGAAGATGACTTGTTCTCAAAATACGTGATCTATTACCTGATTTGAGATCTCATAGGATCGAAACTCAATTATTCTCAAATCGAAAAACTTGTGTTGGCAACAGTTCATACTGTTCAACGGTTATGTCATTATGTTATGTTTCGCAAGACCACCATCATTGCTATCGTGAATCCATTCCAGTACATGTTGACACGACGGGTAATAGGCAGAAAAATCAGTAGATGGATAGTCATCCTCCAAGAGTTTGACTTAGACTTCGTTTCAGCAAAGTCCAAAAAGTCACCGGTCTTCGTAGAACTTATTTCGGAACTTCCGGTTGAGTCAGGTGACGTTGTGCCTGAAGAATCGCCTATCTGGGGAGATATGTTTTTGATCACATCTTTGGATCCCTGGTACTGAGATATACTTATCTATCTCCAGAATTTGAAGTGCCCCACCTCTGCTTCTCGTGATGAGCATCGACGTATACTCCATCAGGCTAAGAATTATCTCATACTCGATGATACATTGTATCGGAGAGGTGTAGACTGCATCCTATGTTGATGTCTCACTCACAAAGAAGTGGTTATCGTGCTTAACGATTGCCATACCAGAGCTTGTGGCGGTCATTTATCTAGGTTGGCGATAGCCCAAACGATTCTACGAGCAGGTTACTTATGGCCGACACTTATCAAGGATTGTATCGAATCAGTCAAGAAGTGCCATCCATGCCAAATCTTCTCTCAAAAGATGAGGGCACATCCCGCTCCCATGTTTCCTGTCATCACAGTTGGTCCCTTCACCAAGTGGGGGATTGATTACACTACATGCAACCCTCCTTCAGCAAGGGGGAACCGCTATATCATCATAGTTGTAGACTACTTCACAAAGTGGGTTGAAGCTATGCCAACGTTTAAAGATGATGGAGAGATTGCAGCTCTCTTTTTATTCAATCAGATAATAGCAAGGTTCGGTGTCCCAAGGGAGATTGTCACTAATCATGGCAGTCACTTTTAGAACCATATGATGACCAAGTTAACATCAAATCTTGGGCTACGGCAAGAACATTCATCACCATACTATCCCCAAGCAAATGGGCAGGTGGAAGCTGTAAACAAAACTCTTAAGACCATTCTACAACGAACTATCAACTCAACCAAGTCAAATTGGCATTTGATGTTATATTCGACATTATGGGATTACCGAACATCTATTAAGACTGCAACTGGTTTCTCACCTTTTCAACTTTTTTACGGGTTGGAGGCAGTCTTGCCCATTGAATGTTAGATCATGTCTCTAAAATTGGCAGTACATTTATTGCCAGACACTTCTCCACTTGAAGAACGGTTAGTATACCTTGAGCAGCTCAATGGGCAGTGTCATGATGCAGCGCTGGCCAATGAGGCTCACAAACATAAGGTCAAGTGTCAATATGATAGGTTCATTCATCCTCGGATTTTCTCTGAAGACAACCTTGTCCTGGTCTATGACCAAGATAAGGACCCCCTAGGGACAGGAAAATTCAAACCCGTGTGATTCAGACCTTTCATCATAAAANAAGGGAGCTTATCGTCTGGTTGATTTTGAAGGGAATGCTTTGGCGGAGCCTAGAAATGGGCTCTACCTCACGAAGTATTACTCATAGGTAGGTCATTGTGGGTAACTTTTTGTAACATATGTATAGTCTTTGTACTATTACTTTTTAGTTTCTTTTAGTATTATGGACGTGTGGTTGATATTATCTTTCTTCACTGTGGCAGATGTCAAGTGATTCCGAGGTGTTCATTGGGTATGCAGACGGTGCTATTCGGCACACTCGGAGACTTGCCTTCGCAGCTTGGGTAATATTTACATCTCAAGGCCAGTTATTATCTTTCGGAGGTATATGCTTAGGTGACACCACAAATAATGTTGCCGAGTATAGTGCAGTTATTGAGTTACTTCGTGGCGCTTTGTCATTAGGTATCTCTCATCTCTGGGTCTATCTCAACACTCAACTGATTGTGTCTCAGCTAAACAGAGTATATCGGGTTCATGATCCAACTTTACACCGACGACTCCTTAGGGTACGTCTCTTAGAATGAAACTTTGATTATATTACATATTTTCATGTTCCTAGGAGATTAAACCAAGTTCCAGATACTCTAGCTAATCAAATTTTAGACTGGCATCTTGCACACATATGAAAGAACATTAACATAAGCATGTAAATACGTTTTTGTACACATGATCCATAAGACATAAAAGACCAAAAAAACATATATAATATCATAAATTAACCAGAGTACACCGATGGATGCAAGCGCCTCAAAAATAAGACTAATAACGAGTCACAGGACTTATGCCCTCAAAACATATATACAAGTAGTGCTCGTGGCACGTCAAAATGTCTAGCTAAAGTCAGGGTATGTGGGCCCTGTTATACTGGTCCACAGTGTTGGCTAAACGCCGAAACAACTAGACCCACGTCCGTGGTGCCCCCACTACATGAGGCTGCATAGATGGTGGAAGGTCCTCAATCTCTGCCATCGGGACCATGCGAGTGAGCGCAGTAAAGTTACACTTGACTCATCTCAATACCCTCTCAGCCTCCCCAACTGGAAGATCTCTTGCTACTGCTAGTCCCCCTGCAGTGGCAGGTGCGGCCCCTGGCCGAGGACAACGTCTGTTCCTCGCATAGTCAGCGGGTCACACTGGTCCCACATCTGCACACAATGAACACATATCCATCAAATACTATGGCATAACAAAAAAATGATATATATAACAAAAGAACATAAAAATTACATACACAAAAAAAAACTACAAAGGTGGAGACTTACCCATCTCCCCTCGCTCCTCACCAGGAGGTACTGGTATCTCAGGGTCTCTCAAAATATCAATCACGGCATAGGGGTAATCCTCTATAACCAGGATCTGTCATGACAGTCACGCAAAGAAGTCATCATCGAAGGACTCATTGGTCCTTCCACCACCCTGTTGCAGTAGTAATATTGCCCATCTACACACAGCAGGAAGAGAGGCCCGATGTCCTCATACCACTACTCGAGGACTAAAAATCAGAACTCTCTCAAAAAAGAACAAACACAGAATGGTCTCGAACCCGAAGTTCCTATGTGTCCGCAAACGGCAATCTGTCAACTGCCTCTTCATACACTCAAGCAAAGTGGTACTCCAATCAAAACCTTGTGCATTTAAGCACTAGACTGCATAGTTCAACTGTGTACAGGATGCCTAATGTAGATCCTAGAACCAGTAATTCGCCCGATAAGCAATATTATCGCCTGTAGTGATAAGTTAGTGATATTGCTTATGGGCACCTGCGTGCTCGCGTGGTTTGTATCAGTTGCATAGTATAGGCCTATCAATTCCGCTATGTTATGCGGCCCCGTAGGACAAGTCTGGAAATTGACTGGTTCCCCTCTCCTGGAGAGGCCAGTCAAAAATTAAATGTCCTCGACCGTGGGCACCAATGACTGCCCCTCTAACATGAATGCCTCTGCATCTGGATGCTAGTAGTCAACCAAGGCATTCAGTAGCCTAGGTTGTGCATGCATGAAAGGACATAGGAAAAACTTGAGTAACCCACACTGCATCAAAGTAGCCATAGCATTGGGGTCTTCCCTGACCAACTCATTCACCTCTTCATGCTCTCTTTCTCTCCAATGGACATACATCCTGCAAAACACCAAGGTTCAGGAGGGTTAACCCTTGCTTTTTATTCCTTTTTCATTCCATAATGGGGTCCATGTGTGTTGTAATGGTGATAGTCGCATGTACATGCGTGCAAAGTTTACTCTACCCAAATGTACATGCGGCCTGTCCAGAGACAGCGCACGTGGACCTAGGGCCAACCTTTTAAAGGTCGACGCCCCCCTAAAAAATGAAACCCAATGCACAAATAAAAACATAAAATGCAAGATAAGGGAGTTTGTACTTACTTGGTCCAGACAGAAGTTTGTTTCATCCATTGTAGCTCCTGGAATCATCGCTTTTGACAAAGGGGGTCTTTTGGCTCCAGAGTCAATTTCCAAATCAACAATGGTGATAATGAGCTGCCAACTTCTATTTATAAACTTTTTGGCCTCTTTTTGGCACTTTTTTGGCCTCCCTTATCATTTTATTTATACCCAAAACTATTTAGAGTGATTCAGGAGTTATATAGAAGGGATTTGATCGGGTATTGGGACAGTTTTTTTTGAGTTTTGAGTAATTTTCGACGGTCTGTGGAAAAATTTTCTGACAATCTACTTGAACATATAGGTTAGGTTTCTACCCTGACTTTTGTATCTCATTGTCTTTTTCCTTTGCCATAGGATCGATCCCATCAGGTTGTGACACGGAACCATCACAACTGCTTTAAAAGTGTCGCAACTTGGTGGTAGAGCTTACTGGAACATGGATTCCCTAGGTAGATCCTAGTTGCATTATGGTATCCATGTTGTCTCTAAAATATTGTAGGCTCGAGAGTCCTTGTAATTTTTTCTGAATACGAGTTTGAGCCTCATTTGCATGATTCTTCTTCACTCTTGACCTCACCCTCAGGACTCCCAAGAAATAACGGGTCTTCTTTTAAGCCCTTTTCAGACCCTCTAAATATAAAAACATTGTCGAGCGATCTTGTGGCATTTCACGCTCGTTAAAATGAAATTTGAAGTCATGTCTATCCGATGGTAGTTTAGCCCTTTTTCAATTCGGAAAGTCAACTGTACGAACAAAGGTATACTCTATGGAACTTTAGTTCTCTAGAAGAGTAATCTCAGGTATAATTTTATCCATTTTTTGGGACTAAGGGACTAAACTTACAAAGAAGGAACCCCCACGGAGTCCATAATTAAGCTCTTTTCAAACTCCCTAAAATTGAAAAGATCACCGAGTGACCTTATTCTTTCACACTCGTTAAACTAGTCCAGAAGAACATTCCTGACGAAGTTCATAGTTAAGCTTTTTTCAGACTCCTTAAAAATGAAAAAAATGGCCGAGTGATCTTGTCCTTATCACACTCATTAAAATGGTTTTGAATAGACGTCTTGTCGGTGCTAGTTTATCCCTTTTTCGAACCGACTAGACTGTCTTCAAGAAAGGTACCCCAATGGAGTCTCCTTTTATGTTTTTTCAAACTCTCTAAATATGAAAAAACACTAAGCTTACCTTCTCTGGGCTCATTAAACTTACATTGAAGGACGTTACCATTGTATGTTTTGTTAACCGCGTTCGCATATCTTATACGCCTGCCTTGTAACAATTTGCTTTTGTGTTTTAACACCCTTGGCCCCCGGAGGATTTTTCCCGAGTATCATTATTTTGAACATCGGTCTTGTCCTTGTTCCTTGAACTTGTATGTTTGCAACACTCATTCCTCCATTGTAACGTAACATTCCTTTATTCTATTTCCAAATTTATTGAAAAAGACAAAAAAAAATCAAATAAACCCCAAAAAGAGGAAGGGAAAAGTATTTTCTTTATTGGCAGAATAATGAGTCGCCCTTGGATAAATAACATCTGTCCATTTGTTCGTCAAGATTTGGGATGTAGTACGACCTTAGGAAGTTGTTCTCGCTACATAGAGTTGTGTCCTCCTCGTTTGGTTATTCTTCCAAACATATGGAGAGTTTGTGTTGCCTCCTGCTTCGTAAACTTATGATTAATACCATGTTGCCTAAGTCTCATCATTTGTCGTGTTGTTGTCCAAGGGAAGTTTCTACCAAGCCTGAGTCGGCCCCTCTACAATTTGTCTCTTTCCCTCATACCCGGCCATCCTGAATGTCCAATCAAGTCCTTGTTTGAAATCAATGAAGCCTTCAGTCTGATCATCAAGATTATCTATTCCATGACCGACGAGCCGTCGAAGACCTATGGGTAGTGAATTCGTACACGCATATTACACTCCTACCTTGAGTTTTAAATATTTTGAAGTTGTTTCTCGAGCTCTGAAGATCTCATCTCCAGCCATCAGGTCGTATCGGCTTCTAGAAGATGGATACTCTATATGTATATTTTTTTGATTTCGAGATGTAGCTCCGCTGTGTATTGTTCGTGGCTACACTTTATATAGTTATTTGACATGGATCTACAGTGTATTTGATTGGTATCCATTATTCTATTTTATCCCTAGCATGGGTATGCCCGCCTCGGTGAGACATTGGTTATTTTGCAGACGGCGCCTCCCGGTTCCTGGTCCCTGGGCTCACTTGTTCGGAACATCAGTAAATATTGGTAATGTATTTCAGCCATCAAATGCTCTTTTGACCTCACACATTAGGGGGCATATGTTATAACCCTAATTTTCACCCTACATGCTTACCTAGCATCAGGCCATCTCAGATCCCTTCTTTGCCAAAAGCACTGCTGAACAACTCTTTAAAAAACCTCTTTTATAAGGGCCCACACGCCCTACTCCATTACTGCATGCATGTACACGCTAGCTGACCTAAAAAAACCCGTGTGCACCGACAAAAGAACGAAAAAAGGAAAGTTGTCGACGGAACACAGAGCTTTGGGTGAGTTAACTGAAACTCTCGGCCATGCATGGCCGAGGGTTCGTCCAAATACCTAGCTTCTTCTAGCCTATAAAATAAGGGCTAGGGGTCCCATTTGGAGGAGGATAAATAGAGTAAAGAAACTCTACCCAATTGCATATTCCTATTGTCCCAACCCTTCATCCATCCTTGTGCAAGAAGAGATACAAAGCAAAGAAGTTGGAGGACATTTGAAAGAGGAGCCCAAGATCAGGATTCATGGAGCAGTGGCCGGTCTCGACATTTGTAAGTTGATTCATTCAAAGTTAATAATAAAGAAATGCTTTTCCCGTCCCGCTATATGAGTTCTTCATAGATCAGTAAATATATGTTTGAATCTCTAACCCATTAGTCTGTAGGTAAAATACATGTGTAGTTTGTTGCTTGTTTTGTACGCAGGTCAATCTTGAGAGGATAGCTGCCAACAAGTGATCAAACATGAAGGAGGATTGACATCGAACATCCAGAACAAGGTATGTTGGTCTAAACCATGTATTTGTTGAAAAGGAATGGGGTTTAAGTTTGGGGACGAGGGTAGAAAGTAGATTTCTTTCAGTCATATCTGCATGCATAAGATAACCCTATTTGCTAGTCCGTAAGGGGATTTCCCTCACAACGACTATTCAAGATGGATAGTACATGTCATGCCATTTCCGGTGGTATGTGGAACATCACATAACTCATCACGGTTAGAGATTTATGGCCATGTGAAGTTGGAGAACCCTCATGAGTCATCTAGAAGCCCCCAAAGGTCAAAGTAGTCAAAGTGGTTGAAAAGAAGAAATTATTTAAATAATAAAGTGAAGTGATGAATGTACTATAAGTCAAAGTGGATACAAATTTTTTTATTTAAATAATAAAGTTAATGGAGAAATTAATAAGTGGAAAAGTGGTTAGAAGTGGGTTATCCCTAAAATGAGGAAAGTGGTTTAAGATGGTTAGAAGGTAACCCCTTGAGGAAGTTACATAAAAGTATAAATAAGAGGCAAGGGTCTCTCATTTTAATTACACTTGAGCATATTGAATATCTACAAGTGACTGAGGTAACCAAAGGATATCTAAGGTGAATTCCAAAGGGAAGGTGAAGTAAAGAAGGCCAAAATTCAAGGGAGGATAAATTCTTTTGATGATGCTTTCTAAGGTATGTTATTTACAGGTCATCTCACCATTTTCGCAATAACTTTTTTTCTAGAATGATTCATACAGAGAAATCTGGAGGTCGTTGAAGAAGCATATCCAAGTAGCTATGATAAACATTTCAGCTTGTCAGTCGTTGTATTTTTGGAGTTACACTCCGTGGAAAATAGGGTTTGTGGTTAGTCCTGAAACTAATTTAAAACATGTGTTTCAGGTAAAAATATCATAACTTCTTCATAACAGATACAAATTCAATAAGACCAAATGTATTGGTTAGATTACAATCTTTTTTATTCTTTGTACAATTTTCAAATCCATACAACAAATATTATGTCCAGGGCATGCTCTATAATTTATCTCTCTAGAATAAGCCAGAATTCAACAAGGTATGCCATTTTTGCTATAACTCATTTTTCTAAGAGGTTCCAAGCAGTGAAATCTAGAGGAATTGCATAAAAGACACTAAAGAACATTCTATACTATTTTCATATACTTATTCATTACACGTACATAGTTGTGATTATTTCAAGTTAGGGTTGTTGACTAATCCAAAATTAGTCATGTGAGACTAAAGTAAAGTTTGATGAAAATGATAGTCTCTTGTTGTTAAAGTTAAGGAAGGTTTGCAGGTATGTGATCATATAAAACAAGTCTATTACATAGTTACAAATCAGATTTGGATGATGAAATTGATGAGGGAATTTGGTTGATTTTATTTGTACAGGTTTGGTGCATGGTTGATGCACTTGTTTATGGTACACATTGATGTATGGTACATGTTGGAACATGTTATTGGTATAGGTTGTTACAGGTTGTTTGGTGCAGGTTGATTGGTATAGGTTTACAACAGTATATCTCACAGTGATAGTGTGACAGTGGTTCCATCATTCTACTTATATTTCAGGGTAGTTGGACGGGGCAAGGACATGTGGTTGTAGCCACCTTTCGGTTGTAGCCAAAGAACACAGGGGGTTGTAGCCTCCTTCTGGATGTAGCCAAAGAATTGGGGAGTTGGATATTCCCTCATGTTGTAGCTTGAGAAACTAGGGGGTTGGAGCCTCCTTCCAGTTGCAGCTGGAAAACAAAGGAAGTTGTTGCTTCCAATGAATATAACTCTTAAAGACATATAAGAAAAAACATTATGTGGTTTTCTCCCACTTTGGCTTTCCACGTAAAAATGTTGGTGTACTGTGTATGTGTATGATTTCTCTTTTTTTCATTGTTTATTTACTCTGCAACTATTGGATGATAATGCTACATTGATATAACACTTTCATTTTATGGTTAAAAAATATCAGATTTCTCTATTATTGATTCACCCCCCCCTCTCAGTAATCCAACAAGACTTATAGGAACATTTGAATTTCCAAACATTCTTCCACCACCACACTGTATCACGTTGGATCTCACTCAAGATTAATACATCATAACCTACTTTTTGATTGTAAACCCCAATAGGAGTTTTAGTCAAAATAAGGCTATCCTCGTTTTTTGCAATCTTGGCATGACTAGACTTTAGTATAGAAAACAAATCCTCCCAAACAAGTGAATCTTCTCCCCTAAACTTAATATTGTTAGGTAATAGTCATTCCTAGCTCTAAATGGAAATGAGACCAATGATAACAACATAAAAACATTATAATAACTTCTATCTCTCAAAGAATGAAGAATATGAATGGGAGATTTAAATCTAGAACACTCCCCACGCAAGGGTCCTCCCCCAATATGACACTTTTTCCATTCAAAACCCTCCACACAATACCTTCTCCAGTAACAAGAAAGGATATCATAATTGCTTTCCAAATGATAAACACATTATACAAATTCTTAAATGGATTTATGATCCAATCTTCTATTGAATCTAGAAAAAAATAATTTTGAAAAACAACATGGAACCAAAGGCACTTACACTAAATGACCATACAAACACTTTTGGTTTCCAAATCCTTATAAAAATGAAATATATTTTTTAAACCCTAACCACCTAAATCTTTAGTAATATCAAGTCTTTTCCACTTCACTAATGGAATACCCATCTTCTCCCTACATCTAAACCAAATAACTCTAAAACATATTCTCCTTAAGGGATAAAATGCACCCTTTATGATCCAATAGAGAGACGGATAGTATACTAGAATCTCCTCTAGACCAACTTTAATAAAAGTTATCCTACCTCCCCTTAAGAGCCAATGATGACACCACATAGTGATTCTTCTATCTATTTTAGCAATCATCCAAACCCATACCTTCTCAAAATAGGAATTAGGTTTTATAATAAAACATAATTACTTCATCCCTTCTTCCAATTTGATATTCTTAAAAGGAAAAATCCTAGAAAAATAATCCTTTTCCTCATCACCAACACCCACAAAAGAAATGGGGGGTTTACTAGCATTGATAAGCATCACAATATCCCTATGATAAAGTTCTAGAATATCGYTAATATTTTGAACATCATTTTTGTCCCATCACAAAAATTAATATGTCATCCACAAATAGAAGATGGGAAAGATAAAAATAACACGGGAAACCTTAACACCCTTGAAAGACCCAATTCTCTTTGCATCAATTAAATTCTACTAATCCCTTCAACTACAATAAGAATAAGAAGTGGGAATAAAGTACAATCATTATGTAGCCCCCTTCTAGGTCACAAAAGAAACACCATTGACCAGGATTGAGAATGAGACATAAGACACACAACGCGTCACCCAATTGAGAAAAGGCACATAGAAACCCAAATGAATAAACATCAACCTCAAAAACAACCAACCCTATCATATGCTTTCAACGGGTTAATTTTGACCACCATAGCCTTAATATTCCTAGATTGAATGAAACAAATACCCTCTTGGTCCACCCAAACGGCCTCATGGATCTACCTCCCCTCAAAAAATATAAATTGATCTACTAAAATTGATTTAGACAACAATTCTTTAATGTTCTTTATACTAATATTTTCTATTATTTTAAAAAT
>JASDQU010195937.1:0-17205 GCA_032191745.1 Picea mariana | reverse complement strand
AATTTATGTGTTACTAAGGAGAATTATTATTTACTGTCATGTGTAAATATAGATTGACTCATCATCATTATTCAAGGAAAGCTATGATAAATAAATCTTAATGCTTCTTGAGGTATTAACTTATATCCTTACTTTTTAAGAAGATGAACTCTTAGCCGATTAAAAATAATTTTAGATTTGATCAAAATACAATTTCAACCATACTAACAAGATTAAACAGTATTAACACTTTTGACATACTAAAATTCACATAAAACATGAAATTTAATTAAATTTATTAAATATCAACAAAATTTATAACTGCATGTGAATTTCCATGCATCAAAGGCTAATAAGACCAAATGTTGCTACTACGTCACACTTAAGTGATCAATCTTAAAAAAATACATTAATTGACACTATGAACAGAGACTTTTAATTTATTATTTAAAATCTATGTCATATTATGTTGTTTTAAACTAATCAATCTTAAAAAAATACATTAATTGACACTATGAACAGAGACTTTTAATTTATTATTTAAAATCTATCTCATATCATGTTGTTTTATTGTACTTTTTTGTTACACACTTAGTGTTGAACTATGTTTATGGTACTAATAATCCTACTTTCATATTTTAGTGGTATTATCTTTTTGGTATTTGTATTTGTATTTGAATCTTGTTATTAGATATAGTCTTTTTAAGAAAGCTAAAATCCTCTATGTTCATCGTTAAGACTACTTCTAGATAACAGTATTTAACTAAATACTATTTTGATGGTAATTCACAAACACATTTTACATTGTTTATGACGTTTTTCAAAAAAAAATATTAATATAATTATAAAAAAAAAAACCCACATCATCTAATTGATCCGAATTCAATGACTTACCATGCATAATTGAACAATCATATACACAGGGTTAGAAGAGCATATAATGGATCCACGACATAGTCGGCAGTAGAAAATGACATTCAAAGCCCAGATCCCCAATCTCTGGTTGTAGGGGAGACATCTCTAAATAATTGATTACACTGTTAGAGTGAGAATCTCAAATTGTAGTGTTCCAAGACTTGCAAACTGGAATAGTCCAAAGTTGAATTAGTGCATAGACAAATTTTCACTCACTGGAATGCACTTAGCAGATATTTAATTTTGTTGATGTTCAGGAATGGCCATAAAGAAGAAGAGTATCCTTACAGGGTTCCTACTGAACTATCCTAAATAATAAGATCAGCAAGGCCAACTATTAGTCGAATAATATGAAGCAAATGTATAAAGCAAAAGAATTGTCTGGGTTGCAGAGGAGGGTCGGAATAAAGAACAAGAGTTGTCTGGGTTACAAAGAATGGCCTAGTTAAATGGAAAATGGGGAAAGAAGTAGATGTAACTAGTTTGCAAGGAAACCCAGGAATTTGGTCCAATACACATCCTTAACTTGCAAGAATTGAAAATGTCTAAGGAACTCCAATTCCAAACACATGCTACTTTTCACCTGTGGGTGTATTGAACCATTTTATTTTTAATAAGGTGAGATGAAGGGCCTGAAAAGTACCAAGGCGTGAAGGAAAAATAAAAGAAAAACCAATAAGTTTAAACAGAGCAGTTAAGGCTGCCAAAACAAAACAACAATTCTGATACTCTAATAATTATTGATAAAAAGGTGAAAATACAAACCCAAACAAACCATCCAGGAAAATACACAACACACCCATAGAAACCATAACATCAACAGCCAAATCATCGGAAGAAACAAAATCTAAACATCAAAATCAGCAGCCCATGCAAAATATAACAAAATGACATGGAAATCATAATCTCACAAGAGCTACAGGAGGCCTTTGGGAGAATAGCAACTATGAATTGGAAGCAAGAAACGACCAACTAGAAGCTCAAACAAGCAGTCATAAAGGTGAAGCTCTTAGCTCTACAAAAATTGAAATCCACAAAAGCAGAAGCGGCCTCGGAATATAGTCCCCATGAATTTGAAACCAGAAGCTCCAACAAATAGTCATGAAGGTGGATAAAGAGAAAATAGCTCTGAAAATGAATCTCTTCAAAGCAAGGAAGAGAGTTGAACGAGAAAGAATTATAAAAGCAAACAAATCTTAAGAGCAGTTACTAATCAACAATTTTTACCTAGATGAATGCTATAATTACTATGCTATAATGATGTGTCAAATTGACCCATTAAAGGAGAACTGAAAGGCTACTAAAGGCTGAAAGAGAAATTACAAGGATAAAAGCAAACAACCAACCAGTTAAAAAGAGGAAATTCAGAGTCAAGTTGCAAGTTAAATCTTATTCACAGTCAAGTTGCAAGTTAAATCTTATTGTTTAGCCTCTGTCAATATGAATATCTGTATTTGTATTCATACTAGTGAAAATTCAAATGCTGTAAAGAAAGAGTTGCTATAAAAATATTGGAAATTTAATCATACCTTCTTTGGCCTATTTGAATTCATATTAGTCAGAATTCAAATGCTGTAAAGAAAAAGTTACTATAAAAATGTGAAATTTAATCATACCTTTTATGTCCTTGGCCACAATGAAATCATGACAACAAAATAATAAAATACTCAGATACCTCTCTCCCATTCATGGAAAATTGAAGAAAAACCACAACTAAAAACACTTCATATCATGAAAACCTAACCAAATGAGAACGGACCACAAAGCCAAAAGACCAAAATAGACATGGAAACCGGAGTAATGAAATAGCCAAAATATATTAACTGAAATAGCCAAAGTATAATAATCAGAAAAAATGGAAGAGGTAATTATTAAACATTTCAAATACTAACTGATAAGAATAAAATTACACGACAATATGGCCACTAAAAGCCAAAAAAACGCAGCGGTGAAGGTAAATTGTTTCGTAGTTTGCCAAATATCTACCACATTTAAAGACACAGTTCCAACGGCTATAAAAATTCAATTTCACATTTTTTCCTTATAGATTTTCCATAAACAAAAACCTTTGTGTGTCCATTTTAAAGTTTGTTTTGTATTTTGAATATATAAATTTTTATTTATTATCCTTATTATTATTAATATGTAAATTTTATTTTATTTATTTGTCTCTCATAATGGGTGTAGTGTTTACCTTTCAAAACCAAAACCAGTTACATAATTTATATCTATAAAGTTTTCCAGTTTTCAGTCATTATGATTAAGTGTGAAAATATTCATACTCAAATTATATGTGTTGCTTCTTCTATATATAAAAGCTTCTCAAATCTAAGTCAATTGAGTTTAACTTGGGTTATTGGGAGGATTGATGATCAGCCTCCCCACCCAAGTTCAATTCAGCAAGTGACATGTTATATGTGGTTGCTCCTTCTATATATAAAAGCTTCTCAAATCTAAGTCAATTGAGTTTAGCTTGGGTTACTGGGAGGGTTGATGATCATCCTCCCCACCCAAGTTCAATTAAACAAGTGACATGTTGAGGAATAATCATTGTAATGACTTCTTGTTGTAGTCTATAAAAAGAAAATCCTCCCAAATCTAAAGAGCATCCTTACTAGTTCCTTCTACATTAAAATTGTAGAACTTGCTCTAACTTTTGTAACCATCTAATTTGTGTTTTGATTTTAAAATTTAATTTACTAAATATTTTAATATTTTCAACTAAAGCATTTACATATATTTAAAATTAATGTTTTTTTCAATGGAGCTTTATATTACATAAGGGCTCCACCAAAGAGAATCATCAAGTTCAAAAGGATTTATAAAATTTACAAAATTTGGTTGAGTGCCAAAACATATTCCTATTGTTATCAAGCTGAAAATTACATAGATCTTTCTAGGATATTTCCATGTAGTCTCACTGCACAAGTCTTTTACATATTGGCCCAACAAAAAAACAACTTTGAAAAACATTAACGATGAGTAGACTCATTGTTTGGAACTTCCTGTACTCCCCCTTGAGTTGAAGTATTTTCTTTGATATCCATTGGAACTACATCACGACCCCTCTACTTGTCTTCTGAGGTTCTAAGGAGAGAAACTATAGACCCTTGGCTAATTGATGCCGACTAAGATACTGAGGAAAAACTGAATATCTTAAGTGTTGACATTCCACCTCCAAATTGTCTATGTGCTCAACAAGAGAGGCTACAAATTGGTCAAGCTCCCCCAATTTACCTAAAACTTGTTGAAGCCCAGAACTATTAGGTTCTGCCATTTCTTCATGTCTTTTGAGAATGCACTTGATGTCGCTCCAAGAGGGGTCCATATTTGTCAAACCCACAAGCCACATAAACCACCACCCACAAATTTTACCACTTCAGGGATAGCATGGAGGGAAGCTAAAAGACGAGTGAAAAAACCAAGTCTCGACCCACCAACAATACCACTTCTCAGTTTGCCAACAAATACAAAAGGATAAGACCCGAAACAAACAAACCATAAACCTTTAATAAACCCACTTTCGAAAAGAGCAGAGTCTGAGGGATTACTTGATTAAAATTTAAATTGATAGAGGTATGAAGCTTGAGAAAACCAAATAAGAGAATTGAAAACCTTGAGTCCAGAATAAGGTTGGACAAATGTCGAATTGTCACCAACAGAGACTTAAATTCACTCGTATTTTCCAGGCTCCTACAATGAGATACCATGGATGCTCCATATGAAAAATCACAAACAAAGAGACCACAATGGTCCGTCCTTAGCTCAAATTTCCTCCCCATAAGGTAATGTCTCCAAATTTTTAATGCATGTAAAATTGTTGCTAATTCTAGATCATGGGTAGCATAATTCCTCTCATGCTCTTTTAGTTTTCTGAACTCATAGCATACCACATGATATTTTTTATTGAGGACTCCGTCGATCCCTTCCATGCATACATCAATGCACACAACAAAATATTCATCTAGATCTGCAATCTTTAAGATTGATGCACTCATTAAGATTTATTTCAACTGTTGAAATCTCTCCTCACACTTGGGCGTCCATTCAAACTTCAGTCCCTTCTTTTTCAAATAAGTGATTGGACTTGCAATCCTTGAGAAGCCTTTGATGAATCTTCAGTAATAACTGACAAGACCCATGAATGATCTGACCTCTGTCACATTTCTTGGTGCTAGCCATCCTCTAATGGCCTCTATTTTCTCAAGATCCACTACTATCCCTTCTGCTAAAATTATTTGCCCCAAGTAGTGAATCTTCGTTTGATAAAATATGCACTTACTTAGCTTATCATACAACTTATGCTCTCTTAAAACTTGGAACACCATTCTTAAATGTTGTTCATGTTCCTCTTTTGACTTAGAGTAGATGAGTATATCATCTAGGAACACGATTACAAACTTGTCCAGGTACTCCCTAAACATTCCATTCATCAAGAATATAAACATTGTTGGGGCACTTGATAGTCCAAATGGCACTACTGTGAATTCATAATGCCCATATCTTGTTCTAAATGTTGTCTTTCTAATGTCTTATTCCTTTATATTCACTTGATGATAGCTTGATCTCAAGTCAATCTTGGAAAATATTCTTGCACCTTGTATTTGATCAAACAAATCATCAATCCTTGGAAAATGATACTTGTTCTTTATGGTGACCTTATTCAACTGCCTGAAATCAATACACAACCTTACAGTTCCATATTATGTCTTCACAAAAGGAATTGGGGAACCCCAAGGTGACACACTTGGACGTATATACCCATTCTTTAACAATTCTTCAAGTTGCATCTGCAATTCCTTCAATTCTGGTGTGCCCATTCTGTATGGTGTCTTAGACACTAGGGCAGCTTCTGGAACCAAATCTGTAATGTCCCCCACCTCTTGATGAAGAGGTTTGGATAGACTCAGTAGTCTAGTCATCCCCACTAGACTATAGTCTCATGCAGCATGGAGAAAAGTCATCTAAACTCAATGTTAGAATTTGAAGTTGACTTGAAAAGGGTAAAAAGTAACTCACTGAAGGATTAGAACGCTTGAGGTTGAGTTAGGAGTTGAACCTAAGGGTTAACGTAACTCAATAGAGGAATAGAAAGGAGGTATAAAGGAAAGCCTAGGGCGCACCTCTCATTCATCTTGGATTATTATTGCAAATTGCTTTTGGGCTCTTGAGCACACAGTTTTGAGGGTTTGAGAATACAAACCCTAGAGAATAATTCGGTGGTGAAATATTCCACCTACCTTGTTCCAAGCTTGGTCTTGGGGATGAAATACTCCAACCACACCATTCTACAACATTCACAGGTATCATCACTCATCCAGGACATACCCTTGAGCGTTTTCAACAAGAGGGTGCACCATTCAGTGAGGGAAGTTCGATCAAGGAGATTGGCAAGGCTTTTGGACATTCTAGCACTTGGGTATTACTTGCAGGGCCTTGTTAACACATCTGGTGTATTTTGAGAGGGTTACTCTTTCCGGATGATTTCCTAGAGAATTGGCATGATTTGGAGATAAGGAGGGCACTATTGTGATTTAGATCTACTCAGTTTGGAGGAGTTATACTTCAAATCTGACCCTGAGACTTCACCTAGTGACTTGCAATGTCCCGATCTATCTTTATAGCAAGTTTCAGGGCATTTGGAGGTCTCCTTCATCAGGGTCGAATTATTGGGTATTGATAGGATTCAGGAGGGCGCATCTTCACTTGAGTATTCAACATTTGGAGGAGCATCTATGAGCATTTCGGCCTAAGAATTCAGGAGGGGGTTTCTATCACCCTGATCTATCATTCTACTGAGTTTGGAGTCTTTTGGAGAATTCCTTCAGCTGGGCCAAAACATTGGGCCTTCTCATCTCTGCAGGAGGACGTGCCATCAGCCAGGGGGGTTTGGACTTGACCCTGGTTCTTCTTGTATTGGTCTTCATTGTGTATCCAACCCTTGGAGGCTTGCATCTTCTTATCGGGAGCATTTTGTAGCAGCTCATATATTTTCTATAAGATCTACCTAATGTTATTCCATATTTGCATCCTTATTGTATCAGGTTCTTGCTTATTATATCAATAAAGGTCAGATCTATGTTTTTTGGTTCCATATTTGTGTTATCTTGTATCTCCATTGTTTATCTTCAGATCTAGGCTTAATAACTGAACTATAAACCCTAAGACCAAATTCAGAAGTAAACCTGCAAGCAAACACACAAACATTAGTTAAGAAGTGAGCAGTTAGTGCTCCAAGCAAAAAAAAGTGGCTTGGGAACATTACAAAATCAATAGAGAAATCAATGTCTCTCTTTGGTGGCAACCTTGGGATTTCTCTAAAAACATCTTTAAAATCCCTCAAGACCGAATGCTCTTCAATGCCTCCTAATTTTCTTTGGCTTCCTCTTCCATATGGATTGTAAAAATCTAACTTTCAGCTGAATGGTTGAAATCTATCTAACAACTACAGCTCTTGGAATGCCTTGAATATTTTCTTGCTCCCCTTCTTCATCAAGAAATGTGATTGCCTTGTTGTAATAGTCTAGGACAACATTGTGTTTTTCCAACCAATCCATGCCAATTAGAGAATCATATGAACCCAATGGTATGGTGTTTATATCTACCTTTGTGGTGAGTCCATTCATGTCTATTAGACAATCTTTAACCAACGTATTGATTTTCCTCTTAGCTCTTGTGGCTAATTGAACTAACCAAAATATCTTATGCTTACTATTTTGCAAGTGAAATCTTTCAACAATGTTAGAGTTTATGTAACTATGGCTAGCTCTAGAATCAATTAAAATTGCTATAGGTTGATTATTGATCTTACCGTCCACTTCAATAATGCAGGATGGATATTCAATTTGCTTGTTGTCTAAGGCTGCATAAATCCTTGGCATGTTTCCTCCCATGTATTCCATTGTTTCAGCTTCCTGAATGTTTTGGGTAGTCCTCATTCTTTTCCCTTTGTGAGGGAATTCCCTATATAAGTGATTTCCCTCACATCCCAAACATTTTACAAGTTGTTTCCTTGTCCTTTTCCTAATGAATCTGCAGTCTTATACTCATTTTGGGCTAACTGACCTTGTTGATTTGCTTGGGAATTATTCTTGAAAAATGGTGGCTTAAAACCTTTCTTCCCTTGATCATTTTTACCCTTCATCTTGTCATTCCAAGCCTTTTGGAAAACTGACCTTCCTCTTCTTTTTTAATAAATATAATTTTCTCTTCTTATGGCTTCTTCCAAAGTTTTGGGGTTATCATATTGTATCTTGTCACTATAGAAGGATGGTAACCCACTCAAAAACCTTTGTATTTTGACTTTTTCATATTTTATGAAGTCAACATACTTCGGCAACTCAAAGAACCTCTTCTCATATTCATCCATTTTCATGCTTTCCAACTTGAGTTCAAAGAACTCTTTCATCTTCCTTTCATAGTAATGCTCATAAAAATATTTATCTTGGAAAAATCCTTTGAATTGCCTCCATGAGATCCTTTTCTCATCAAGGTGCTTGGCTTACTTAAATTGATCCCACCACATGGTTGTCTTTCCTTTCAAGTAGTAGGTTTCAATTATAGCTTCTACTCTTGAGGGGTAATCATGGAGCTAGAAATGTTTCTTCATTTCCAACAACCAGGTCTCAACCTCTTCTCCTTTCCTATGCTCACCATTGAAAGTTGGTCGCTTGATTTTTCTGATCTCGCCTTGCAAGATGTCTTCCTCGGGCCTTCTTCTCTTCCTCTGGACAAGAGACACACTTGGGCTACTCCCTGGCCCTGAACTTGCATGATTTCTTCTAGTATATTACCTTGGAAAATGATTATGCCTACTCATGCTTGTTGACTGCCTGTCATTCCCATGATCATCCCTTTTGCTTTGGGATCTAGATACAATCACTCGTCTAGCAATAGTTGCTTGATTGGTGCCAGAGTCTTTTTTAACTTTCTTATTAAACATGTTCAATATATTAAGTATCTCTTCCCGATCTTTTATAATCCTTTCATTATCTTCTCTATATCTCTGCACTTCCTTATGCAAGCTTCTCATAGTTACATGATCATGTCTGTCTCTTCTTCCATTTGATTATGTCTAAGCATTTCCCATGCTGACATGAAGACCTCTAATCTCTTCCTCATGGATATAAGATCCCTAAGCATCGTCCATAACTCCAATCCTTATATAAGAACCAAAGTTACTTTCTTGTACCTCTAATTCTGTAAGAATTGTGCATGTAATAATTATTGTTAGAACATGCATACTATAAAACATTTCATCAATTAGAATACACGTTATTTCCTCATCAATTTATGAAGGACACAATTCAACATTTCAAATTCCAATTCCTTAGATGCCTTCCTCTTTGAAACAACTTTCTAATGGCTATAATCATGCCTCAATATGAGTTCTGAGCAAAACGTTACAACATTAACATGTTGCAATTTCCACTCTTTTACTGCTACATGAAACTCTTTTATCAATTTATGAGAGATTTTAGTGCCCAAATCAAAATTATGGGTGGATATATGTCTTCTCTTCCTAAAGAAATTTCCAGCGATTATTCATTTGCTCAAATCCAAACTCCGAGATGAAAGTTATGGTCCAAAGAAGTTTTGGCTATTTTTCCCAATTTATCCATGAATGCTATAGGTGTCTTCTTTCTCTTCCAGCACATTTTTACATAACTAGATCCTAAATCTAGCTCCATGCTTGTTTTCTATGGTCCATAATATTTCTATAACCTACTGATGTGCCCCAAATGGACCTTTGATCAAGGAGTTATGCCATCTGGAAGTAATCTAGCACTAAAATTTTACCCTTACTATTTTGGCTCTAACTTTCTCATACAAGCTCTGTTTTGCACCCGAAATAGCTCATTAGATAACTTTCTCTAAGTTCTTTTATTTGAGCTACATAGACACAATGTACCTTGGTACACTTTGTTCTCGTGTGTTTTGATTGGATAAAAACATTGTTTATGGCCTAAAAAATGCCCTGCAAGTTAATGATCTTCAAAAATATAAAAAATTTAGAAAATTTTCATATAAAATTGATTGTTTTACTATTATAAAAACCCGTTAAATATGAGTCGTCGATCTCAAATTGGGTGAAATTTGAGTCATTGTTCCAAGCTCCATCAACGATCGATCGATTATCACTTTCGTTTGGATGCATGCAACATTTTTCCCAAACTGTCTACCCAACCGTAGGCCATCGACCCATTCCCTTGACTGTTGATTCACAACACAATGCTAAACCGATCGACCCGACCATTGGTCATCGCTCGTTGACGATTTTCATTGGTGAATGAAACTCCTCATCAATTCAGTTGATGCTCGACCATCGACCTATCTGTTGTCGATCATTTCTCTTGGAGAACGCTTGTACACATCACTAATCCGATCGGCCTGATCGTTGGTTGTCAACCACTTTTGGGATGACATGACAACTATTGATGTGGCATGACACATGGATGTTTATGTGGCATGGCATGTCACCCTGAGGGGTTAAATTTAATAACGTGGAACGCCACATGGATGTTGATGTGGCATGACACATGGATGTTGACATGGCATGACACATCATCACCCTCTTTCCTTCATAAGCCATTGATCATTTCTCTTGGATGACCTAAACACCTTTCCGAATCGACTGATGCACGAACATTATCCTATCGTACATCAACAACTTCTCTTTGCTTGGTCGAAACACTTCGCCAAATCGGTTGACGCCCGACCATCGACTCATTGTCCATCGATGATTTCCTTTGGTGACCAAAAACACTTCGCCAAATCTGACCAAAACTCGACCATCGACGATTTATTTTGGTGAATTTCCAACACTTAGAAATCTTGACCAAATCCATGATAAATTTGGACCATCAGTATCCAAGACAAGATGATCTTGACCGTCGATCAACTCCAACTCCTAAACAAATGAAACTAATATAGACCGCGGATCTGCTTCAACTTCCCAACTGCCGAAAAAAAATCTCGATTGTCGATCTACTCAACCTACAAATGAAATCTTATGATTTTTAAAATTTATTAAAGTGAATCTAGGTAGTTGATCTCGAGATCAAACACAATCTTGACTGTCGATCCACCACACTTCCTACAACTCTACAATGACCATTAAAACATGAAATTTGACAATTCCAAGTAGAATTTAACTCTGCAAATTTGCAAACTGGCTTCATTGAACCTCTTAAACAAGTATGATTCATTCAAACTCGAATCTTGCTTACGAATTGGGGATTTCTCTTTGATTTTTCACCATTTTTGCCCAAATTCGCACAAACTGAAATCTGCAACATCAAATTTTCTCAATTCACACTGGTCTCGGCCCATACAAGCCTGATGATTGAACCAAAGGTCCCAATACCATAATATGATGTCACCTAGTTCAACTGAAGAACATTACGGTGTGGAATAACTCATAAAAACTAAAATTTTCGCTAACTAATTAATTTCCTGTAGCTTTCAGCTATGAATGAGAACCATATTTAGCTACTATATGTTACAATTAAATTGATGCATTGACAACATGCAAACAACATACATGAATGTAGTAAATTAGTTTATTACAACAACATATAAATATGTTTTCATATATAGAGTAACAACACAACAATTAAACACATAAAAAAACACAACAACAAGATAAAACACTTATATTTTAAAATCAGTTGTGCAACCAGCTGCTTGGGACAGACGTTCCACCCAACCATAGACTCGTTGTTTCAAATCTCAATAGCAAGTCACCCCCAAGATTAGGCTAGTAATCCACAAAAGAGGGTGGTATCTCACTATCCACTCACAACTCATAAATCCCACAACCCACTGGTATTGTCCTATAAATATCCTGATTTTTCACCAGTTCTCTTCCTCTTGACTTGCACAACCCAAGGAATGTACTCCTTCACTGATCTTAGTCCCTAGGATGTCCCATTCGTTTATCATGGTCTCTCAGGAACAAGTAACCAAGAATCTCTCTATTAGGAACTCAAGGGAACTCACTGCTAGGAAAAACTACCAGCAAACAACAACAACACTTGTTGTTATAGTCAAACTCACACAAGAATTCACTCTTCAAGACTGGAAACTTGGCTCTTCAATATTCAGCTCCAAAATGCTCTAGATACGCTCCAACATGCTCTAGAATTATCCCTCCATGGATGCTCTAGCTTTGAGCTCTCTTCCCTACGCTCTACTTGTTGTTCATGCATAAAAATTGAATGTGTAAAATTGTTGTAGTTTCCCATATAGATTTCCTCTCCTTTGGCTATCTTGTTTGACTTACACACTTCCCCAAGATGATTGTAATCATCCCCCATGATCCCAATAACTATGGGATGTGACTTCTGACACCCACCCTCTTACATGCATTCAATGATTGGCTTTGGTAACACTCAATCATAAACTAGAGTTTAATACATAGTGATAATAAAATTCAGGAATATGAGCGAAATTAATAGACATGGGTAATTCCCCCTTCGACCCCTCTTGGCCTTTATCCTAGACCCTCCCCTCTCATGTGGATTATTTCATCCCCCATATCTGTCCATGTCCCCTTGTTGGAGTTACTTCACACACCCCTAAGATTTCTTTTTCCTAAGGTCCTAAGGTTTTTTCTATGTTTATTAGTCATTATTCAGTCTCCTAAAGTTTAGGGGAGAATATTCCACCTCGATAATATTCTCTTCAGTTGACACTTCAGTTTGACTAGTTGAGTTGAGTCTATATGTTGCATTGGTTTTGTCACCATGCAACATTGGGATCATCACCATGATAATGTGCATTAGCCTTGGTTTCATCACCAGAATGGTGCATTACCCTTGATTCCTTGATCTACTCCTCACTACACTCTGTTTCTGTCAGTTAACTGAAGACTGGTTGACTAGTTAACTCAGTTAGGTGGCAGTTCACTCTCGTAACTGCCTGAGAGACTAGACTAGGTGGCAGTTCACTCCTATAACTGCAGGTGTGTGTCCAGATCACTCTAGACCACCACTATGGTGCATTGGTTCTCCTCCAGTGCGCATTGATTGAGTTATACAGAGTATATCATGTGTAAATTATTCATTATTCATTACAATTAATGAGAATTCTTCTATTCTTTCTCTCTTGCTTCTTCTTTCTCAATTTCTCTCTACAAATGTGTGTGGTATTTTCTAGATAGGTCTATTTTGTGTAGGTTCAACACATTTACATGGTATCAAAGCTGACAGACTGCTAATCAAAAGCTACACCAAATTTTTTGCAGGTACAAAAGATTGAAGACAACGGAAAGATGGATTTCCCAAAAGAATTCATTCTTACAGATTACAATTACTTTGCATGGAAGGAGAAAATAGTCATACATCTCTGAACCAGAGGATTGCACAGGTTAACCTTGAATACATACACATAACCGACATCAACCATAGAAAAATCCAAGTATCTAAATTGAATGGATGAAGCATTCAGAGCGATTTGGAGTCTTATTTCTCCCGATCTCATTTTTCACATATCTTCCTGTAAAACCCCCAATGAATCCTGGACCACCTGGGAAGGGATCTTTGGAAAACAAGATGAGATGAGGGGACACATGTTGGAGGTGGAATTTCTCACATTGGATCCAAAAAGCTTCAACAATATCCAATATTTCTTTACAAAATTCAAGGATTTACTGCGTAACTCAAAGCTTGCGGGGTTGATAAATCTAAGGAGGAGAAACAAATGGTTCTCGCCATTCTCTCCAAACTTTGTCCTAAATTATCTGTGTTCATATCAACATTCCATTCAGTCAAATTCACCTCTGGAGCCATCTAGAAGATGCCTTCTCTTAAGGACTTTATCGAATCCTTGACACAAGAGCAAACCAAGCTCATCAACATGGGAAAAATCAAAGGCCCAAAGGCACATGCACTTATTGTGCAAGATGGCAGCCACCAATATCAGAAATACAAAGATAAATACAAAGGGAAATCTCATGCACATTCGAAGAAGGAAGGGTACTCAAAGCCCTTCACTGATGCCTCTGGATCCAAAGGTGGAAAGGGAAGAAACGGGGAGAAATGCACTTACTGCCATAAAGGATTCCATCCAGAATATGCATGCATGTAGAAAAAAAAATAGATCTAATGACTCAAATACTTCAACAAAACAACCTTGGAGATCGCATCCCCGAGGGTGCCAAGAAGAAGAAGCCAGAAGATCATAATCCCAAGAGAGGCAATTCTAGCCATGCCTTGATTTCCTCAACTCCTCTCCCGATGCTTGGATCGTAGATTCAGGTGCATAACATCACATGGCTGCCATAAAAGCAATATATTCTTCATTGGATGCATGCAAAGGTCCTCCTGTTCTGATGGGGGACAACTCTCCAGTTGAGCTCACTGACAAAGGAAGGATTGAACTCACCAACAAACGCTTCGAGAATGTGTTGCACGTTTCCAAACTTTCCTTCAATCTTCTCTCTGTGTATCAAATGACGAATTCCGACACCAAAAAGAAATTTATATTCACACCAAATGCAGTGGACATCTATGACATGCAAACCAATTCCAGGGTTGCTACTGGTGAGGTAAATCATCAATCTAGATTGTATACATTTTCTAAATTTATTGAACCAGATTCTACTTTACTGCTTACCCATGTTAATGAAAGTAGTAGGATATGGCACGAAAGGTCTGGACATTTGAATTTCAGATATATGCAACAAATTAGAAAGAAAATTTTGGTTGATGGTCTACCGAACATCCATTTCTCCAAAGGATTCTGTGAGGGATGTGTTCTTGGAAAACACCCTCAAGAGAAATTCGACAAAGGAAAGACTCGGAGAGCTTTTGTTCCTTTAGATATGATCCATAGTGACCTCATGGGTCCTTTTCCACATCCATCCATCAACAAAGTGAGGTTTGTTCTCATTTTTGTTGATGATTTCTCATGTTTCACATGGATTTACTTTCTCAGGCAAAAATCTGAGGTCTTTCAACACCTCAAAGATTTCAAAGCCCTGGTTGAGACACAGTCACGAAAGAAAATCAAAGTCCTCTGAACTGATAATGGGGGGGGGAGTATGTCAATCATGAGATCCAAAATATTTTTCATGAGGCATGGATTCAATTGCAACACACAGTTCCCTATACTCTGCAGCAAAACGGAATTGCTGAGCGGAAAAACAAATCTCTAAAAGAGATGGCATCTTGCATGCTACATGCAAAGTCACTACCACAGAGACTATGGGCCGAAGCACTTAATTGTGAAACATACATCCAAAACAAATATCCTCATAGATTTTTCAAGGATAAGACCCCCTACAAGGCTTGGAGCGGCCTCAAACCGGAATTGGCCTACTTTCATGTTTTCGGTTCACGTGCATGGGACCAGATTCCCTCTGAAAAGAGGAAGGCACTTGATCCACAGAGCACAAAGTGTATCTTTGTTGGATGCCGTGAGAGTGTGAAGGGATACAGACTTATTGATATTTCCTCAGATTGGCTCATCATTGAGCAAAGTGTCAAATTCGAGGAAAGTGTCTCGCATGTACCTCAACAGTCGCATGCAGACACCTTCATTCTTCCACTGGTCCAAGATGATGAGCATGCACATGCCAAAACGTCTTCAAATGAGGATTCCGATTCATAGGACTCAGATGATCCAGATACAGAGTCAGTACATTCAAATGCAGAGTCAGAGCATCCAGATGCAGAGGCAGAGCCAGAGTAGAGGCCCAAGAAGGCACATACTACTCTTCAGGATGCAGGGGATCTTGTTGGTGATCCAACTGATACTAGGAGGACTCAATCTAATTTCAAGGAGCCTCCTATTGCACTCACTTCCATTGAACCATTCCCCTCCAGGCATCTTTTCTTATTTCAATCTTCATATCCACAGTCTTATGGCGAGGCTGCTGGAAATCCCTTTTGGGAATCTGCCATGCAGGAGGAGTACAACTCCCTCCTTGAGAACCAGACTTGGGATATTTTTCCCCTTCCTTATCGAAGGAAACTTGCCAGATGCATATGGGTCTATAGGACCAAGAGTGCATCAGATGGAAAAATTAGTAGATACAAATCCAGGCTTGTTACCAAAGGATTTCAATAGGTGCATGGAATTGACTATGATGAGACCTTTGCTCCAGTGGTGAAGATGGATTTTATACGTTTGGCACTTTCCATTGTGGCGATCAAGGGATGGGAAGTCCATCAGATGGATGTGAAGAATGCATTTCTTCACAGTGATCTCTCTAAGGAGATATATATGGAGCAGGCCCAGGGATTTATACAGGAATCATCTGTGGTATGTCGACTGAAGAAATCTCTTTATGGACTCAAGTAGGCTCTTAGGGCATGGTATGCCAAGATGGACTCCTACCTATTGTCACAGAACTTTGTACGTTGTAAATCAGACCTAAATGTCTACATGCTTAGGACGACTGATTCACTTCTACTCTCAGTTCTATATGTTAATGATTTTCTAATCCCCGGTTGCTCGACTTCAGCGATTGCTGCAGTCAAGAGGATTCTACATGACAAGTTTTTGATGACAGACATGGGTCCTCTATACTTCTTCTTTGGACTCGAGATCAGTCAGGATGCATCAGGCATCAAACTGTCTCAGGCCAAGTATGCACGTGATCTCCTTTAAATATTTCACATGACAGACTGTAACTCTGCTCCAACTCCTTTCCTATCAAGAGTCAAACTTGAGGATGGTGGGGATACTCCACTGGTTGACAGCACACTATACAGACAACTAGTGGGGAGCTTAGTGTATCTCACACACTCCAGACCAGACCTCTCCTATGCAGTTGGCGCAGTTTACAGGTTCATGTAGGAGCCGCATGAGCTACATTGGAAGGATGCAAAGCGTATCCTTCTGTAAGTTTTAAACCTGTGAAGTAAAGCAATGCATATAGATTCTTAAGAAAAACAGAATTTAATCAATGGCTCATACACAGAGTACACAGAGATTTTATACCGGAAAACCTTTCTTATATTATTTATATGGAATTTCACCATTCATCATACAATATATACAATGTTTTTAGGTATTCCGTAGATACCAAAACTCTAATCCCTTAATACGAGATTAATTTACAAAACCGCTAAAAATAGAAAAAACCGCCCAAAAACAAATTTTGGGGCGCTGCCCCAGGTTACCACCCATTGTCGAATGCTCTGCGTAACCAGGGGGGGCATACCTACCCCCCCTGGGACCCCCCTAGGAAAGCGCCCAACGCACATGACACAAACAGAGCACTAGTACGAGGGATCGTCAGACGCAGTTGTCATATCTTACGCACCCACACACACACATGCAAAGAATATAACACATACCCAA
>JASDQU010195931.1:0-17167 GCA_032191745.1 Picea mariana | reverse complement strand
TGGCCGGTCTCTGAAATCATTGTAAGTTGATTCATATTGAGATTAATGAAAAAGATACTTTTCCCATCCCAAATACATGAGTCTTATCTATGTCATTTGATTTGTGTTTAATCTCTAACCCTCTAGTAGATCAATAGCATGCATGTGTAGTTTTGTCTTGATTGCAGGAAATCTTTTTGGAAGGAGCAGCAGCAGCAAGGGGATAAAAGCTCAACGGAGGATCTACTTCAACCACCGATAAAAAGGTTGGTTGATTCTTCCCATGTTTGCATGAGAAAAGGGGTTTTAGATTTGGGTAGAAGGTTAAAAGTTGTTTCTGAAGGGTCATGATCTGCGTACAAGTTTAAAGCCCTAGCTTGTTAGTCCGTAGGGTAGAATACCCCACAACACAAGGTTGGAGGGGACCTTTGTATGGGAATCCCTCTTACCCTACATATCCACAGTATCCTGCAAACATTTCCCAATTACTACCTGGATTTAACCCACCACAGATACAAGATTTACTTCCACCTCCTATACATCAGCAATTTACAGTCCCCTTGAACCCTAACTAGCAGCAACAAGTACCTATAAATGCCAATCAACAGCCACAAAACCAAGCTTCCCACAACCCTCCTAGACCAACAGAAATCCTTTCCCAGCCAATCCCTAACCCCAATAATTGACCCACCCACCCTGTGCAGAATGCAGAAGTTCAAACCTTTCCCACCTATGAAATTCAACTACGATCAGAGAAGGCTATAAATCAATCAAATCCTAGAGTAGTAATTCAGGAAGAAAATGATAAACATTATGAGGAATAAAACACTCAAACCACCCTTGTAGAAGAAGAGACTTCCCCTCCTATTCCAATCACTTCTCAATCCGTAGGAGTACCTCAACAAGTTAATCTTCCACCCTACCCCGAAAGACTATTAGTGAAGAAATCTTACCCACCCTTGCACAAAGATATAGAGGATGAATTACGAAATGTATGTATAAAAATACCTATGTTGCAATCCATCAAATATATCCCCATATATGCCAAAATCATAAGGATCTTTGTATTAAGAAACCAGGAAGGAAGAAGAAGGAACCTCCCCTTGTTTAGGTAGTAGGACAATTATCTGAATTTATTTCTGAAATGCCATATAAATATAATGAACCTAGGAATCCAGTAGTCACTATTGAAATTAATGGTATTTCCTTACCAAACACACTCATTGATTTGGGTGTAGCAATTAATGTAATGCCTTTTGACACTATGAAAAAACTCCAAATCAACCAGTTGAGACCAACCCAAACCATGATAGAATTGGCAAATAATTCAGTCATTAGACCTGCACGAAGTTTAGATGATATCACAGTCACTCTAGCTTCTTGCAAATATCTAGTAGACTTTCTAGTCATCTACTCTAAATCATCCTCCAAACCAGGACACTATGTGGTTCTTGGCCGCCCTTGGCTGGCCACAGCAGATGCCTTTATCAGCTATCGGTTAGGCAAGATGACTATATCCAATGGCACATGTTAACGCTCTATAAATTCCCATAGGTTGTTAGAGTAGAAGAAATTTACAAGAGGTAGCCTTATCCAACCACTTCAAAATTGGAATCTAGCCCTACCAGTTTCAGAGAGGGATCTCTCTGTATGATTTAGTTGTGTTTTAACTTTGAGATATTAGGCTAGTTAAACAAAATAAGATTGAATGGTTTGTTTTGTTTTTGTTAAGTTGGTTGAAAAGGGTTTTACACCTCCATTGGGCTATGGGGTCTGTATTAAACAGATAGAGTTCTAAACAAAAATTAAAAGATTCTTTTCACAGGGTAATAATGCACTCATTGGATTCTTTAGCAGTAAAATGATGAATAGAAGAAAATATGAAATTATCCATTAAAGTAAAGAAGCATTTAAAAATTTCTTCGTTGTAATATCGGAAAGATAAGCATTAAGATCTCTCAAAGCCAAAAACAGGGTATACCAAGATAAATCCTGCAAAATGCGCTACTTTTAAAAGATTAGACTAGAAAACAATATGACAACTGAGGGGGGAAAAAATTTAACATAGAAAGGGGAACATCACCAATGAATAACACGCAAGAATCATGTGAAACGTCTCTTTGTATTACTGGAAGATCTCTTGATAAAAATTATAGTCTTTCTAGCTTACAGGGCATAAAGATCAACCCTTGGTACTTCAAAGTTTGAAGTATTTATAATAAAAAATTACATATGATCCTGTCATTAAAGATCAAGACGTGGAAAATTCTAAATTTAGCTAACTAACTCAACAAGAAACAAAAATTTAAGAACTATTTGATGATGTGTTGAAATCTTCATGTTGATTTCTGGGGTAAACCGTTGGTGAGTCCTCTGCACGACCTCGTCCGATTGGATAGTTGACTGGGCTCGGACACCTCATCTCCTACTCGATCAGATTGTATAACTCTTCCCATCGAAGGTTACTAGGAACACCGACTTTGAGCAGTTTTTAGTATACTTCATCCATCTCTGTATACTTGGCAAAAGTTGGCTTGACGATGAAAATGTATTGGATCTCGTGTTGTATGTTGATGATGTTGGAGCATAATCCTAACTTACATTAGGTTATACCTATATTAGACTCCTAGATCTTGGTTAATACATTCATTTACACTTTATTTCACCTGATTGGCCACATAGAGAAGAAGGGCGCCTCATCCCTAGATTTTAGGGAAAACTGTTAATTTTAGATCAAGACTCAACTCTCGGTTCTTGATTTTCTTGATTTTTCTTGATTTATTCTTGATTTATCCTTGATTTATTCCAACTCCCCCATGCAAAACTCATCTATTATTGAGGAATGCACACCTCCTCTTTGAGTGAGAGATTTATTCCTTAATTAATGATTTTTGTTGTTACTATTATTAGTAACTACTATTTCGGGTCAGTTAAGTGAGTTGGAACTGCTTCTCTTGTCAGTTAAGTGAGCTTAAATGTTCTAATGTGAATCACTTGACTCTTGTGGACATTAATGAGTATGTGACATGTATCTTTAGTGGTCTAGGTCGAACTATGTGGTCTCCCTTAGCTTATGACACCTATTTTAGCTATTTCTAGCTTTTTTTTACTAGAATTTCTATGTTGGAAATTCTATATATTCACCTTCTCTCTTCTTTTTTGAGGATGGTTGCTCATGTATATTCATTTTTTATTAATATAATTCTCTGATTTATGGAACAAAAACTTTCTCTCATCTCTTGAATATCATAAAATTGCATGTGTTCAATTTAACTAGAATTCTAGATCTATTGGGGTTTCTGCAGGAATTCTACATGGTATCAGAGCTTGATTGGATCTAGTGGATTGTACATGGTTTTATTTGTAGGTATAGATCATCAGGAGGTGCAGAAAGCAGCAATGTATCTTCTCTCTCAACCCACAAAACTCATTCTAAATCCTTTCAATTACTTCGAATGGAAGACAGAGATCTCTCTGCTCCTCCGAAGCAAAGGGCTTTACCGGGTAACAATGGAAACGGAGAAAGAACCGACTGTTGTAGCGGAGAAGATAAAGTATTTCAATAAAATAGATGAAGCAATTGGGTTGATATGCCTATCAATTTCCATATATCTCCTCTTTCATGTCAGTGGAGCCACTACTCTCGATGTGGTTTGGACCACATTGGAAGGACTATTCGGCAAGCAGGATGCAATGAGAGTGCAACTGGAGAATGAACTCATATCCCTAAGTCCAATTCATTTCAGCAACCTGCAAGAATTCTTCACCAAGTTCAAATCCCTCCTCATTGAACTTAATGCATGTGGAGTCATGAAACGAGAAGAACAACTCATCCTTTCAATTCTCTCGAAACTAGACCCTGAATATTCTGTATTTGTGTCGTCTTTTCAAGCATTTAAATTGGCTCAGGAAAAATGGAAAATGCCTCCATTAAATGATTTCATTGCTGCATTGACTCAAGAGCAAGCTAAGTTAGTCCAAATGGATTCCATCAAGCATTCCAAGAACCAAGCACTTGCGGCTACTGATGCTCCAAAGAGCAGTGGAAAAGACAAGAAAAAAAGGAACGGGTAAATTTCCTGAATCGAAGAAGGAGAGATTCGCACAATCTTCAGAGAACTCTTCGGAGCCTAAGGGTAAGAAGATGAAGAAGGAAAGAACACTTTTCAGCTACTATTCCAAATGTTTTCATCCTGAATAAAATTGCGTGAGTAAGACTATCGATGAGATGGCTAAGCAATTGCAGCAGCACAATCTCACGGTGCCCAAAAATGCAAAGAAGAAAGATAATAACAGAACGAGAGGGAGAGCACGAGATGGTCATGCTTTAATGGTTGTCACATCCACTCCATTAGCTTGAATCCTTGATTCAAGTGCATCAAACCATATGGATGCATCAAAATATGAATTTTCCTCCATCGAAGAAAGCACCAGATCCCCAATTTACTTGGGAGATGCCACACCCGCAAAGGTGTGCGGAGAAGGAATTGGTGATCTTGAAGGGGGCTGCTTCACAAATGTGCTTCATGTACCCTCATTGCCTGCAAATCTTCTCTCAATATATCATATCACTCATTCCGGCTGTAGAAGGAAGGTGGAGTTCACTCCGGACTCGGCAGTGATTATCGACATTTCCACAGGCTCACAACTTGCACATGGAATTGCAGATCACGGTTCTCGTTTGTATTTCTTCTCCCACTTTGTTCCTAAATCTATTAGAACTATATTTCTGTCACAATCTAATGATATCAGCAAGTTATGGCATGAAATATTTGGCTTGTTACTATTAATGGAAAATTATTGAATTTGTATGTGTGCACTAAACGTGTGAATTGTGTTTTTGAATTATATACCTATACCTAAAAAAGATAATGATCTTGTTGGAAATTGTTTTTGCAAATGATCGTTCATAAATATCTATCTTTACAAACAAATAAGCAAAACAAATATTCTTTCCAAGCATAAACTCAACCAAACATCACTCCACAAGTGTCCAATGGTGCAACTTCACATTCTACTTCATCAACTTAGCTAGCACTAATTGAAAACATGATTTTATTTCTCTAAGTGGTTCTCATAACAGTTTTCCCTTGCAACCATTCTAGTGAACTTGGATGCACTAAATAATAAGTTTCTAGACCAAGCTAACCCACTAATGTTTCATAAAATAGCTTAAATTGAGAACCAATGTCAAACAGAGCATTTACCTTTTGATTCTTCACTTGAACTTTGATTTGGAATAGTGCATGTTTATCTCCACTCACATTTGGCTACTGTGACATGGTGCAAACTATGACTTCGTCAAGATCAAAGGTGTTTTCTACCACTTCTTATTTTGTCTTGGTAGTTACCTTTAGTTTCCCCTTGGATTTTAGCCACTTTGGACTCAATTCTTGATTAAGTTTCCAACACTTCTATTCCATGTGCCCACCCACATCACAATGTTTTCAATGCCTATTAGGATCCCTCCTTTTTTCAGCTGCAACTATCGTCTTTTTGTCTCTTTTCTTGGTAGTTTCTTTTTGGCCTATATCCTCCTACCCCTTCTTGGAGTCCAATTGAATGTAGAGGTCCTTCTTTCTCACCTTGTCCATGATTTTCACACCAATATTCTACAATTGTCTTCAGATATGGTTAAAAATTCCTCCAAGGTACTTCACCACCACTCCTAGCTCTTCCAAAGAGATACCCAAGCTAATGGCCTCTCTCCTGAACTCATAATTGTATACATGCACTCCTTGTCCTTGTTCTTATAAAAAGTATTTCCACTTCATGAGATCCTCCTCCTTGTAGCCTCTAGGATAAAATTGTGACTTAAGTATTACCTTGAAATCCTCCCATTTCATAATCATGGGCTTCTTGCCTATTGTTGGCCCTTGACCAAGTTTTGAAGAATACTTGGTCATAATTGACCACTTTTGGGACTGCAACAGCTTGCCAAGGTAGGAGCGCAACACGAAGTGAAAAGTAAGGAAGCAAGACCTATTTTTGTTTCCATTTTAGGGTTTTGGGTTGATGTAACGGGAAAGGGATGTCGGCCCGTGGGTTTACCCATGTTTAGGCCCATTTTGTAACCTATAAATAGGCAATGTAAATAGGGGAGAAGTAGTAAGATAGTAGTAATAGTAATGTAGCACATCTATGTGATGTATAAATGGAAGCTTAGTGCTAGTAATTGGATCTGTGTGATCGGATGTATCTTAGAGTGCTCTGTGCATGAGATCGGAAAGCTAAGTGTAGTTTGGTGTAGTCTTGTACAGAAGAGCAAGGAAGAAGGATCTAGTGAGTTGTGCAAATCTTATGTCATGTGCGAAGTAAGGGTCATTGAAGCTCTGTGTTGTAACTGCTTGACCAAGATAATATAAAGAAGACTTTGTGGACGTAGCCCCAGGGTGGGGGTGAACCACGGTAACTATGTGTATAGTGCTTTATGCTTCACTCTAATGTGTTTATCTCTTTCTTGGCTAAGTGCTTGATGTGATTAAGTAGATCTAGTTATGCTCTGTGTTGATGATATATGAATGAACGTTAGATCTAATATATAAGATGCTTAGTGATTGATCTGTTGAATCTAACCTATATTTCTGTGGTTAAGTATTGAATCATCCTTAGTATAAGTATTCACTGTGATGCTCTATGCTTTCGGCAAAGTGTATTAATGAATGTAGGTTAAGGAATAATTGATGCTAAGTGCGTTGTAAGCAAGATAATCACATATCTATGTCCCAGCTAAGGTTGCAGACATCTGAGTCCTGCAACCACCCCTGCCTCTACCTCGGGTGAGACTTCATTTGCTTCGCAGGTGTTGCCAAAAGGGCCGATAGTTAGGGTTTTGTTGGTGCGCTCTTGAGCGTTGAACACTGGGTCTGTTCCTGTGCCAACACCTATCCTCAATTCATCCACATAGCTCTCCCACCATAACAGAGCATGTTTGATCATCTTCAAATGTGCAAAATAAATCTATTGTGTTTCTTGGATTTGTTAAATACCAAAGTAAACTTCCATTTGTTTCAACCAACTATTCAAGACTTTAGCATCAATTTGTCCATCAAACATGGGTATTCCAAGTTTTTCTTCAACTTTGAAAGGAATATGAGAAGATGAAGAAAAAGAACAGTTTTTACATGAATCATTGTACATGGGATCTTCTCAGCATGCTTTATCTTCTTCATGCTCAATCAATGCTAGGTTTACCTCCCTATCTTTGTTCGCCAACAACTACATCACCAATTATGTTAATATAGCAATGATTTTCTCTAGATGAGCAAATCTAAACTTGGGGTATTCCTTGTCATATTCTTCATGAGGACTCCTCACCATTGTTGGTCCTATGCTTTTTTGTAGCCCTAAAATAAATGATTGTCCACTATTTTGGTACTAGCTACGAATGTTTACCACGCAGGTGTTCTTCAAGCATTCGAAACTTGCTTTGATACCAAGTGATCTATAAATGGTGGGCCTATGGCATGTTCATTTTTTCAACACAAATGCCTATTATGAAATAAATTTAATTCTTTGTGTAACGCTCAACTCCAAGACATAAACATCAATTTGAATGCAGGCCCAAATGCAATTTGAAGTACAATATGCATCTTGTGTAAACAAAGAATTGTCAAATTGAAATGTGGCAAATATCAGTAGCCTGCTGTCAGTGATTATATAGGACTTCGACCTTGGATAGCTTCCATGCCTTGCTTGTTATGGGTTTCCAAACAATGAGAATACTCAAAGAGCTAGTCGTGGAACTAACTTTTATAGGTTTATTCCCCTCCACCAAAGCATGAATATCATTGTATATAAGGAAAATAAAATGTATGCCAAGTATGTGGCAGATGCTGCAAGATGTAAAATACTCAACCTCCCTTAATCACTACACATAAGACGAAGATATAGGTGGGGCAGATGCTACAAGTTGTAGAATACTCAACCACCCTCAAATCATTGTGTATAAGACAAATGTGTATGTGGGGTGAATTTTATAGGCTATAAAATACTCATTTATCCTCAAATCGCTTAACCAAGATGTCGAATCAACATAAATTTTGTGCAAATTTTTTTATTTTATTATTATTATATTAAAATTTCATTTTATTATTATTGTTATTATTTTAATAATTTAGATTATATTGGTTAAATAAATTATGGGTTTTGGGTTGTTTTATGGTCTGCAACACAATTTCAGATTAAGTGTGTAGGTGGGCCTAGGCTCGAGTTTTTAAACCAGGCTCTGATACCATGTTTGCATCCCTTACCAGGGATTTAGAGTTAAACAACAAATCTTGTAATCTAAGTGACTCTTATCTAAATAAAATATTTATTGTGAACAGAAGAGAGAATTTTATGTTGTATGAAATCTATTTTGTGTTTGCATCACATTAAGTTCTATTGAATTAACTACTCCAATCACAACTTTTTAGTTCCTGGTGGCCTCATCAACATAATTTCACTATACAACATAAATTTTTATTTAGAGTAGATTAGTATAATAGTAAAATACCTCTACTGAAAATTGGTTATGTCCCTTGATCCTGTTGAGGTTGAGTTGTCTCCTTTCCATTGTCAACTGCCTGAAACAGGATTTTTCCACCCACTCGGCTAGGAACAACCTTGTTGGACCTGTATCTCTAGGAAACCTTTGGGGGTTTCCTAGCCCTCCATTCCTAAAGTCACAAAACCACAACCCACCACACTAGTATGTCCAATAACCCAAGTCAAAATCACAATTTCAATCAAATTTGGTCCAGTGCCTACACAATTTTCCAAATTAACTATGTGTTATCTTCTTCCAAACCATCATCCTCCATCCAACATGTGTAACCTCCAAATTTATCGACTCCCTATCCTTTCCCTAGGACCCCCTTTAAATCTTTCACTTCCATCGCCTTAGTCCTCCTCCAGAGGGTCCTAGGGAAGCTAACCCAATAAGATAACCCTGCCTCTCTGACATGTAATCTCTTATTAGATAAGAAAATCAGTTGAGTAGGTTTGAAATCAACTCACCCAAAATAACATTAATTCAAATAAACACATACCAAATAATATATTAAATTTAAATATCTAATTAAATCAATAATTTAATAAATGACATTAACTCTAAATAAATCAATTGATTTAATTAGTCACATTAGCTCTAAATCAATCGATTAACTTTATAATAACATTAAAATCTAACTAAATTAATCAATTTAATAATAATACTAATTTTTATTAATTCAACTAACTTAATAAATAACATTAATTCTAATCAAATAAATTAACTTAATAAAAATTAATAACTTTAATCAATCAATTAACTTAATAATTATACTAAGATATTATACACTTATGTCAAACAAGCATAATTCTTATTTTAATACATTATAGCAATACTAGTGTACACATGCAAGGTATGTATGCATAGTTGATCCATACATAGCTCATGCATGTGCAATGACAACAATCATCACATCTAATGCAATTTCTTATATGCTTGCAACATAGTTGATAGTGCAATCAACCTCATAATGAAATAAATCAATCATTAACAGAATAGTAGAAGTCCATCAATCACAACAATTTAACATGAATGAAACATTTGCCTAAATTATTGTAATTGAGTTAAGAATTTAATAAAAAATACAGGGAATAAGTCAAGTGATACGGTTACATGATTAAAACCCAACATCACTCTCAACTACATGAAACACCTTGCCTCCCTAGCCCACTTCCATCTTCCAAATCTTATACCTTCTCTGATGGACTATACTAAAGCGTCAACTATATTTACCTAACTCTAGATAGAACTCGTAAGCGAAAGTGTCAATTACCTTGACCAAGCTTCCCCATCATGCAATAGGGAGTCGTCATCACACATCTAGGGGAGTGTGACTTAACAACGTTCTCCCATGACTATAGGTTTCAGAGGATAAATGGTGGGAAATGTCTCCACCCCTCCTTATATAACTAGGGCCAACAACCTATCGTGGACCATATTGTGGCATTGTTTTATGGGAGCTTTGTCATTGAATATCCACTTTCAAACAATGGTGCCACCTGAAAAACATGCACTTTCCCAATATCATAGTAATGCATTTGAACTAATATAAAATAACATAAGGATGATTCCTATCATACCATTTCTCATTCAATGTCCACAACATTGAACACTTAATATCACACTTCTCTACCTATCACATAGCCTATTCAACATGTAGGTTAGTTTACAACACAAACTCGTACATAACCATATACTATCGACATGTCATTGCTTTTAAAATGTATCATCAAACCCAGTTTCATGTACTGAGATCCTTTAATTAAAAATTTCATGCTAGAAGTAAATCGCATAACATATGTCAATAAGAACATAACAATAATCATTCATAGTATTTACATATACGTAGGTCCATGTGTCTATAATTTGAAGTGTCAATGTTTAATAGTGTTCCATAGATAACAAACAATGAAAATAAAATCCATAAGTAAATTTAGCTACCTAGGTCAAAATGAGGCATTATGATTGCCTAATTTGTAGAAGCCTATGGAAGTGGAGACAGATACAAGTGGATATGATATGGGAACAATTTTAATGTAAGGAGGTAAGTGATTGGTTTTGACCTCACCTGTTGTCCACAAAACTAGTTGAGTCTAATCTTATAGTGATTAACTATGGGTCATTTATTTGTTGACTATAACCCGTGGATTAGATCATATATTATATATCAAAGATGGCTTCCAAGATTGATCGTGTTGTTTTGAATGGACTCAATTATGTTATCTTGACACTAGATATGGAGACCTTCCTAAAAAGTAAAGGAATTTAACAATATACCAAGACCACGATTCCAGATTCGACAGGAGAACAAACAAACTTTATCGTCAACAACAAGAAAGATGAGGCTATAGGGGTCATCATGACCTACATTTCTCAAGACATTTTGTTCCATACATGCAGGATCAATTGTCCACATCAAGTTTGGAAGAAGTTGAAGTCTTTGTTTGATAAAGTCGATGGGAGTCAAGCTATGCAGTTGGAAAAAGAGTTGATCTCTCTCAATCCTCATTCATTCAACATAATTGAGGACTATTTGGAATGCATTAAAGAGATGTAGTTGAAATTAGCCAAATGCGGGAAGAATTTCCAGAAGAAATATGGACAACTCATCAAGTTGGTCCTGATGAATCTGAGAACACCATTTGACATGTTTGTTGGCAAGTTTACAGGCAAAGTGCACTTGTCATTGAAGGCAAGAATAACGATGGCAAACAAGAAATCAAAGAAGAACAGCAGCAGTGATGGAAAAAAAGAAAAATGAAGATGAGACCTACAGAAGAAGGTTCAAAGGCTGAAACCTTTGAATACTTCAAAAACCTTCTAGGTCGGAAAAAATCGTAACCAGGAGGAGAAGCGATAGTGGTCGTCAGATCAGTGTCTAGACAGGAGGAGTGCACAGAAGAGGAGAACGGATCTCAGTCATTGGATCTAAGCGTGAAGGATCAACAGTCATTGGATCCAGAGATAAATGCATGAAGGTTAAGCCTTTGATGACCATAGGAGAGCAGACTTGTCAAAGTCCCGAAGTCCCGAAGTAAGTAGGGACCGTCCATCGTCAAGACTGACATGTGGCACACAAACCTCAACTCTGGAGAAAATAACTTTGGGGATTTTTCAGTTTGAGACTTCAAAAACCCGAAGTCTAGAGAGCCAGAGTAAACGACAGTCGTCAGATCATTCTAAAGTGGAAGGACGGGATAAGCAAGAAGAGTTGCATCATAAAAATATCGAGTTGTTGATCTGAGAACATGATCGACGAACAACGTTGAGTTCGGGTCTAAAAATTGTGAGGAAGTTATTGTTTGTGGCTTCTCACTTCGGAATAATTGGCAACTTGAAAATTAGAAATACCCTAAGTCCTGAAGGTCATATACACAAAGTGAATGAGGATCCATGACAGCAAGACTACATCAGCAAGGACACGTGGGGAAATCAGACAATGACAAGTGTCAAGTTGATTCGACACTTCAAGTACGTGCAAATCACAAATCTGAGTGACATGTGGCAGCTACTAGGCTCATGACACGTCATAAAGTGACGTAAGTAAGTGACGTCACTCCAAGAGTTTTACCACTAGCAGACGCCCTAATTACCAAAGTCCTGAATGTTGAAGTCACTTATGATCATTTATCGTGCAAGAAGGTATGTGTCAACAAATTGTGAACTCTAGGAGAAACTACTCCGAGAAAATACGAAGGAGAAATGTTTGAGATTACTGAAGGTCGAAGTCCTGGAGCGAAGGATAGTCGTTGAATTAAAGAGGACACACGTTAGTGGATTTTCAACTCCAGGAAAAAACAAAGGAAGGATGAAAGAAAGATGAGAGTTGAGATTTTCAAACCCTGAATACCTGAAGGGATTGTGACCATCGATTCAAAAGGGACATGCGTCATTGGATTTTGGACTCTGGGTGAAATGATCTGAGAGAAAGCGGAGTTTGAGAATTGAAACTCCCAAAGCCTGAAAGGTGAAATCGATCTCATCCGTTGGTTTGGAGGGCCACATGTCACCTGATCGTTGAGACTAAGGATCGCACGTGGACAAAGGAAAGAAGGCAGAGCCATCAATTAAGAGGACAAATGTCAGCAAATCTTCCATTCCGGAAGATATCCAGTCAGCAGCAACAAGGTCTGAGATTTAAAACTCTCGGCGCCTGGATCAAAAAGTAAATCTCAACCGTTGATAGAGGAAGGAGAGATCTGGTCCGCAGACTTGAGAGGACATATTTGAACCATCTGTTCAGGAGCACCATCAATATCATGAGATTGACAATCGTGCTCCATTATGGGGCTAGAACAGGCTCGGGCCTTAATTTTTCATGAGTGGGCCGCAATCGAAACCACAGTTTTGGAGAAAGGATGCATGGAGGCTTGTAGTGAATTGTGGGGTGAAAAGCGGGTTTCCCTTAAACTGCCTATGGACGTGCCCACAATCGCGTGGTCACATGAAGCTCATAGCCCAAGGTCATATCATGAAATGGATCCAATGCTCACTAAGACAAAAATTGGGAAGCACCTTTTGATTAGGCGATTGGTCACCACTAGTGGTCACATGAAGGAAGAGGCTTAGAAGCCAAAGAAGCCAAAGAAGACTAGTTGTAACTGACAGAGATGACGAAGAGTTGTGACTACCAGAGAAGCTAAGGAATCTCAGGGTAACACCCACTGATGATGAACACATTCAACATAAACGCCAGAGAAGATGAAAAGTTGCCATGATGATCATGTAGAGGACTTGGCATGTAAAAGACATGCAGAATAGAGAAGAGGGTGTTGATTCTCTTGTGAGCCATGTTGTGAGGCAAAGGAGACACAGTGAACAAACCGAAGTGTAGAATAGTGGCACAGTGAAGAGCATGCATAGGCATAGCGCATAGAATGGAGATGGCACACAAAGGATAAAAGGAAGAAGAATAGAATGTGCAATGTTATGGTGAGAAAGAGGACACTGATGTAGGCAGAGCAGAGCAGTGTAGCAAAACAGTGAACTGACTAGTAAGACATTGATAAACATTGTCTCACTGTAATATATTCCAGCAAGCAAAGATTTATATTTCAAGGTGGTAGGGAGGTGCTAGGGAGGACTGTTGTCCTCCAAAGTTTCAAGTGGGTGCTTGAGCACAGGGAGTTGTAGTTTTCATCCGATTGCAGCCAGAAAAACCAGGGTGGTAGGGAGGTGCAAGGGAGAACTATTGTTCTTTGTTATATAGGTCGGTGCATGTGTAACTGGAAGTTGGTGCTTATATTCAATTGGTGTTGGAACACTCAGGGAGTTGGTGCTTCCTTCTAGTGGGTGTTAGAGAAACTAGAGAGTTGGTGCTCTCAACAAGTTGTTGCTTGTAAAAAAGAGTTTGTAGCCTCAAGAATATTTGGAGATCATAAGAATGATAATGTATAGAAAATAAATATTACTTATCATATCAACAAGAAGATTTTTTTCCCTTTATGGGTTTCCTCGGGAAATATCTGTCTCTCTTTATTTCATGTGTGTGATTGATGTTGAATATTCTATTGCTTACTTCCCTGCTTTATTATGATAGTCATTGAGTGTTCTATAAAGAGTTTAAAATGGGCATAATTGTTTAAGCACATTAACAATTGATTCACTCCCCCCCTCTCAGTTGTCCAACAATTTGTATCAGATCCAGTTCCTTTTATCTAAGGGTAGATCCTAGAGATTAAACATGACTAGCCATGAAGGAACTTCAACCAATAAGGCCCCCATGTTCAATGGAACAAACTTTGCCTTCTAGAAAGTTAGGATGAGAACCTACATAATGGATTTAGGTGCAGATGTTTGCGATGTGGTAGAGACTAGTTATGTAAAGCCGATTGTACTAGATAATAAGTATGAAAATCTAGAATTCAGCTTCAATGCTAAGGCTATGAATGCTATTCGGAGTGGGCTTGCAGAAGCAGAATTTGTAAAAGTTATGCACTTAGAAACTTGCAAAGAAATCTGGGATAAACTCATTAGCAGTTATGAAAGTAATGAGAAAGTAAAGGATGCCAAGATTCAAACTTATAGAGTACAGTTTGAACAGCTAAAGATGAAAGAGGATGAAATTGTTGGGAATTAATTTCTGAGAGTTGAAGAACTAGTAAATGCAATGAAAGCACTTGGTGAAAAAATTGAGGAAGCCTCTTTAGTTCAGAAAATTTTGAGATCTCTACGAGATAGGTTCAACCCAAATGTTTCTTCTATAGAAGAACTTAATGATCTAAAAGCTTTGGCTTTTGATCAACTTCTAGGAACGTTGACTGCATATTAAATGAAGAGTTAAAGATAAACCCACCTCTAGAGAAGCATCATTTAAAGCAGATAAGAATGAGGATTCTGAGATTGATGAAATTGAAGCAAAATTTGTGAGAAGACTAAAGAAAGGATCAGGCAAGTACAAAGGAAATTGCCATAATCATAAAGATAGGTCACTTTGCATCTAAGTGTCCACACAAGAAACAAGATCAGAATTTTGAAGGTGAAAAGAAGTACAAACCCAAGAGATTTGGTAAAAAGAAAATTTTATGTGTAAACAATGATGACTCTTCAGAAGACACAGATAGCGACTCTTCCTGTGAAGATAAGATTAATGACTTTATGCTTATGGCCAAAGAGGATTATGATAATAAAAGCACAGGGAGTGATGTTGACGATGAAGAAGTTGTGGTTGACTTGGAAGGAGAACTGATTAGTGCTCTAGAAGAAATTTCTAGACTCATATCTAAGAAGAAAAAGAAAAAACAATTGTTGATACAGTTCAAGAAAGATAATAAAGAACCTGATGAAGACTTTTCCCTGCTAAAAGTGGAATTAGAAGAGGCAAAGGAAATAGAGCACATTCTTAAACAACAGTTATCAGAAAAGAAGGCAAGATGTGAAGCCTTGGAAGAAGAGGTAGTAAAAACCAGAAAAGAGATGGAGAAGTTTAAAACATTGTATCTCCAAAATCTTCCAAGTATTAAAGCCACCACAGAACTAAACGGCATTCTGAGCAAACGGAGATCTCCTTTGTTGAAGACTATTTTAGGTTATGTAAATGGTTCAAGCAACAAACATCCAGAAAGAAAAGAGCCAGTAAAGATGATCAAGTTCTGAGTCAGTAGACAATCAGATCATGAGAGTACTTTGTCACCAAAATCTAATAAAGACAAGATGATCCCTGATAAAAAACAAAGAGATCATAAGATGGAACAATAAATGCCAAGAAGAAGGCCATCCTTCAAGTACCAAAATTTCTTCCATGGTTACTGTTTTTACTGTTCTAATTTTGGTCATAAGATTGCAAATTGTCAAACTAAGTTTAGAGACATGCAACAGAGGAGGTCAAAAATAAACAATCTTTACAACATATAACTAAGCAACCAATGAATAGACAACGTAGAACCAATCACTTTGACCTACTAAACAATGAGCTCGAATGTTATAATTGTCATAACTTCGGCCACAAAGCTACAAACTTCCATCTAAAGAAGTACAAGGTAGATTCAAGGATAAATTCTTTAGCTAGAAATCCCAACACATGGCAAAAGAAAGATAGTGAAAAATGTGGTCTAGTACTTTCAGCTCAAAAACAAAAGGATCCATGGTATATAGACAGTGGATGTTCCAAGCACGTGACTGGAGACAAGGATAAGTTTTTGTCTATAAGTAAAAGAAAAACAGAAAATGTAACCTTTGGAAATGATGAACTAGGTAAAATCAAGGGTAAAGGGATGGTGAGTTTGAGTAATAGTAGAGGAAAAGCCCAGGATGTTCTTCTTGTAGATGGGCTGAAACATAATTTGCTCAGTGTAAGTCAAATGTGTGACAGAGGATGTGAAGTGGTGTTCACTTCCAAGGATTGTAAGATAAATTCTGTAAACTCGGGACAAGTGGTGGCTAAAGGCATAAGGATAGAAAATAATGTATATGTGATGAAAGAAGATAAAGAAGAATGTCATCTAAGAAAACATGATGAAATTTGGTTATGGCATAGGAGACTTGGACATCTAAACTTTGACCACTTAATCAAGCTCAAAAATCTTGAGGCAGTAAAAGATCTTCCAAGAATATCAAAGCCACAAGACTTTGTGTGTAAGTCTTGCCAAGTAGGAAATCTAACTAGGACACAGTTTAAATCCAAGAGCTCTACTTCAACAGAGAAACCACTCCAATTATTTCATATGGATTTATGTGGACCATCAAGACAGGAAGGCACAGGGAAGGAAAAATACTTTATGTTGATCATTCATGATTACTCCATACTTACTTGGGTTGATTTTCTCAAAGAAAAAGCTGAAGCATTTGAGAAATTTAAAATATTTAAGGCTTTAATTGAGAATCAAATAGGAAAGAGGTTAAAGGCAGTAAGATCAGAGAGGGGAGGAGAATTTATGTCAAGTGATTTCAAGGAATTATGTGATAAACATGAATCAAGAGAGAATACACAATCCCAGGAACTCCACAACAAAATGGAGTAGTTGAGAGGAAAAACAGAACAATGCAGCAAATGGCCAAGTCAATGATGAATGAGAAGAACATTGGTCAAACGTATTGGGTAGAAGCAATACATACAGCAGTCCATATTCTTAACAAAGCACACCTTATACGACATAGTGACAAGACACCTTATGAATTGTGGTATGGAAGACCTGCTTCAATCAAACACTTCAAAGT
>JASDQU010195928.1:0-14225 GCA_032191745.1 Picea mariana | reverse complement strand
TATAGCACAATAATTATCTGTCCAATTCATGGATTTTCATCCACATGGGTGTCTTGTTCTCTTGGCTTACTTTTTTTCCTGGACATACCCCTTGTGTGCATGATCCCAATCAATAGTTTACAAGGATCATCAAAGTCTCCTCTTCCTTGTGGTCACTCACCCTCCAGGCCCAGGCTCAGGCATCCCCTTATCTACTATACAGTCCCTCTAGTGATCCATCTTGCCTTGCCAAGGCTTTCTCACAGAGGAAGAGTTTCAGAGACTTCATTGAGTCTTACAATCGAGGCGTCCCTTAGACTTTCTCTGTCGAGGCGTCTCTCCGGCTTGTGTTACCACAACACAACATATTCTAGGGTGATCATGGCTTACCACATGGTTCTCATGTCTCAACAGTAGCCTCTTTCATTCTTTCCAGTTTGACAACCTTCATCTGTCCTCCCTAGGCAGATCTTTTTTTCTCACCTGTATCACAGGTATACAAAAATTATGAGATATCATCATAAATTTAAATTTCATAATTTTCCTACAAATCTGTCACCCACGGATTTCCAAATTCCACATTTTTCTTTTCAGATTTGTTCCACACGGGAACCAAATTCACAAGTATGGGATTTTTCTTCCCATAGCAGTATGTCTCAGCAGGAAATTGGTCTTCCTTATGGGCTTATAACACTACCATATCCAAGACCCTTTTCTTCCTGCAACTTCAGCATTCCTCAACCAAACAAAGTGTTATCTTTCATGCACTTTATATTTTCATTGCACGCTTGCAGTGGTTCAAAAACAATTTTGGAACCGTCCCTACTAACAATCAAATTCATTTGCTGAAAAAGGAAAATACCATTCCTCATAGTTTGGCTCAGCAGGAAATTTGGTCTTCCTTATGGACTTACAACATTGCCATATCCAAGGCTCTTTTCTTCCTACACTTTCAAATTCAATCAACCAAACAAATTGTTAGTTTCCCATGCACATATATTTTCATTTCACCTTTACAATGACATCACAAGCAATTCTTAAATTGTGCATGCTAACATTCAAATTACATCTACAAAAACATGAAAGGAACCTCATTCCTTACCTATGCATCTTTTTCTAGATGGAAAACGGATATGGTAATGAGCCTTGAGGGTTTTTGAGGTTGCCAAAGCTTTGAGTGACCTACAAAGAGATAATACTTTCCTGAGACAAAAGGACAACCGGGTATACAATGCAATATATCAATTGGAAAAGAAAGTTAATCTTGTTGTCCCTAATAGCAACAATTAGTAAAAATATATATCAACAATGAAATGACACAATAAGTTGCTAAACAAGTGCTAGAAATCAAGTGAAAGATGCAAGAGATAAACTAGCTAAACACTAGTGAAACTCAAGATTTAAATACCAAGATACTAGCATAAAAGGTAAGGTTGTTGTAAACACTTTCTGCAGAAATATAAATCATCCTTATGTCTATAACAAATAAGTTATTACAGCAAGAATATTAGCCACTAAAACTTCCTACAAATTCTACCAAAAAGTGCTCTAGGCTGAGTAGTTTGGTGTAATGTCCAACAATACTAAGAGGCAGGGGGGGTGAATCAGTATTGCCTACTTTTTCTTATTAATTTCATAAATATTAAGTACACACATTAATTATTCAATTAATAAATATATGATGAACAACAAACCCTTATGAACACAAGATTTTATCGCAGAACCCAACATGGAAAACCACCAACTCTTTTCTCATTAATAAAATGTTCTTTTACAAAACTATTTTCAAGCTACAACTTGATGGAGAGAATATCCCCAAGTTTCTTTAGCTACAACTGAAGGGATTCTTCCACACCCCATTTATCAGCTACAACTAGAAGGAGGCTACAACCCCCTAGTTTATCACCTACCACTGAAAGGATGCTTCGACACCCTATTTACCAGCTACAACTGGAAGGAGGCTACGACCCCCTAGTTAATCAGCTACCACTGAAAGGATGCTTCGACACCCTATTTACCAGCTACAACTAGAAGGAGGCTATGACCCCCTAGTTTATCAACTACCACTAAAAGGATGCTTCGACACCCTATTTACCAGCTACAACTGGAAGGAGGCTACAAACCCCTATTTGGTCAGCTACAAATGACAAGGAAGCACCTACTCCCCTACAGCCTCCAACCTACCCTTGCACCACCCAAACACCCTTAATTTCACAATGTGATTCAATCTCTGTTGCTCTTAAGTGAATTTTATTCATGCAGCCATTAACACAAGTCCTATCATATTTGACCCCCTTTTTTATTTCAACTTGTTTTCCCTTGCTCCACCCTTCCTCCCTTGATGCATGTTATAACACTTATAAGTCTTTTACTGTACTTTTTTCAAGGTGTTCATAAACAAACAAAGATACTATCAATTCTTCAAGTCTTCTTAGAATCATTAACTACTGTACTTTCTACTTGTCTGCTACAACCTCTGCTTGTATGGTCTTCTAGTTATCTACAGTCAAACTTCATCTCTTGCTCTCTGGCTTCTTTCATTTAATCTTTAATGAATCTGATGTAGTCCAATAAAGGGTCTTCCATATCAAATACTGGATTGCATAACTGCTTCTATGTCGTCTTTTGTTCTTGATCTTCAATAAGACATTGATAGGCCCATTAGAACCGACATTTCTTCTTTTGGAACTCTTCTTTTGTTTTGATCTTCTTATCTGAACTACAGAGACACAAATTCTCACCATTGTTTCTTGTTCATATATTCTTCCAACTGGTGTGAGCTATGAAACATTGTGTCCCTTTGTTTGGACCATCACACCCCTTCATTTAACAATAATCTCGTTTTTTTTTATTTATCCAAATACTATCGAGAAGCCCTTTAAATTTAATGAAAATTATTTTCATTAATTGATCACAGGTATGGATCGATTTCCTTTTTAAATCGATTCCAAATCTCTGCAAATACTGCAGAAACCGAGTTCTATTGAGGTACTTCCTTCAAAACATTTACATATGACTGACAACGCAAAACCATCGGTTTATCAATGTCAACGATGTATTATCTTTTACATTTATTTCTCTTATTCCATATGACCACAGGTGGTGACCAGGTTCTAGGCCAAGTGAGTGCTTACTCACTTATCAATATCAACAATCACGTTTTACTTTCCATGAAGAGATGGACGATTCTCGTTTACTTCGAGAATTCAGGACTTCATCCTTCGCGACTTCCAACCTCTTTAAAAATCTCCCGAATAATAGACGTGTGTCCATAATCTTCAATGGTTGAGAATTATTCTGAAGTGTTCTTTAGATTGGATGACTCATGTCCTCTTCGAGACTTTGGCCTTTGGGACTTCAGGACTTAGGTTACTTGTTGGTGGTGAAAACTCCTGAAGTAGAAACTCTCGGAGTGACGTAACTTGCTGATGTCACTTGTTGATGTGGCACTTCCTGAGTGGGTGCCATGTGTCACCTGGATTTGTTTCTTACGTATGCTTAAAGTACATATGGGACCTTCACACTTGTCATCAGTTGATTACGCCATGTTTCCTATCCTCGTGACTTCAAAACTTTGGCCTTCGGGACTTTGAGTAATTAGATTTCTCCACTTCCCAGTTCTCTCGAAGTGAGATTCCCTGAAGTGTAAACCTCGAGTACCTTGACTTCATCCAATGGTCATTCTTTAACCCAAAAGGGATTAACATGATCCAACGAGTGTCAATAATTTGACTATTCGGGATTTCAGGCCTTTGGCCTTGCTTATCCTATCCTTCTACTTTCCTCAATCTAACGGTCATGATATCTTCTGAATTGTTTCCTCAGATCAGATGACTTACATTTATTTTGGGACATTTGTGGCTTACTTTGTCCTTCCACTAAACATGATCTGATGGTTCTGATATCTCCCAAAGTATTCTTCATATCAGACGATTCACATTTGCTTTGGTACTTCAGCCTTCGGGTGATCTTACTTGTTCTCAACCCTTTTTTTCCAAAGTGGTCAACGTCGAAGTTGACCACTGCTACCTTGGTGCACTATGAATAGATCAAACGATCCTCATTTACTTCGGGACTTCGTATTGGATGGTATTCATCTTTACTTATCCTATCATTCCACTTAACTTGATCCAACAGTCGACATGGATTGTAGAACCGTAACTTGCGAGTGGTTTAATTTATCACCCAAACTCCGCAATTGAAGTTGTACGATTGTTGGTGGATCAACCACAGTAGTCGATATTTGAATCTATAAGATCTGATGGTTTAGACTAATTGCGGGATTGAAAATAACACATTGTTTAATTCTCCTTTCGCTCTCCATAATCTATCCCTGTCGTTGATTTGGCGCTTGCGTATCCAACGGTCCTAATTTGATCTGATCGTTGACAAGTCCTCCAATGATCCTTAATCCCACGGTCACTCATATGACCGAAGTGCAATATATATATATATATATTTCCAATGAAAGACCGAGATCCTTCATCATCAGTTCGATAGATATTGTCGCTTTGACCAAAAGGTAGTGGGCCTGACAGGTCGTCCCGGGCTCCAGGCTGGTGAGCTTCTCGAGGAGTCCAAACACCTAGAGCCCCCACCATACCCTTGCACTACACGTCGATAACCTATAGATATTGTTGTGTCTATAAACATACATAATATTTTTCGCACTTCTAATCTGGGATAAATCTCGTTACATGCGACGATCAACACCGTCGATTTCGTTATTGAATGATTGTTGAGGCTTCTCACCTTTTCTTATGCATCGATCGACTTCTCAATATTTCCATCGATCATGTTTACCATCACAGTATACAACATATGAGACTGTAGCACATCGTCTAAGTCATTCTCTATTTCTGAATGCCATGACAACACTGTGATTTCCCTTCTGAGCTTCATGTGCGTCATCTCTTCTAATCTTTTGAACTTCATTCGCTAACCCTCCTGAGCTTTAATCTCTGCATACTGTCATACTGCATATATTTATTTTACATGAACTCTGCATACTGTTATACTGTTTATATTTATTTGACATGAGCTTTGCATACTGTTATACTATTTGACATCAATGACAACACATTAATCATTAATGACACTATTTCCAACATAGTTTAAGTGTGCAAACTTTAAGCAAATTTCAATGGTCGATTTAAGAGTTATTGAAGAAGTTAGATTAGGGTTTCTGCAACCCTAATGGTTGAAGATGAATGTTTGTAACAATAGAAAGAAATAACCCTTTACAGGGGATGCCCTAGTGGTCGAGAGGTTCTCTAAGGACAAGAAACAAAACCCAAATTGAAAAAAGTTGAAATGACAGAAAATCATGTTTCCCAATGCAACTATTTTATTTCTCCAATGCAAAATATTCTGATTAGTGCCTTTAAAATTGGGTGAATGGGGTATTTTAAGCAAAATTTATATCAACAACAACCCTAGGGGTGTAAATCCTCTTACTCCCTAGGGTATGTCATCCAACTTAGGGTAAATTTAGGAGGGTATACACACTCGTATTCCTCCTAGCAACCCTTGCAAAAAAATAAAGACTTATAACCTTAAAAATGAGATGAAGCAATGATGGAGGGTGTATATAACATACTCCTCCCTAGGGTTTCCACTAGCAATGACCAAAATGAGCAAGAAAGAAGTAGCATATGCATATTTTTCCTTACCTAATCCAAGAAAATGAGATATCAAACCCTAGTTTACCATGCAAAATTCACCCAAGAGCCAAGAGAGAAAACCTTTAGGGGGTGCACATCACTTCTCCTCATCCGGTCACCAAGATACATTCACCAAAATAAATTTCACAAGAGAGAAAGACCATAATCGCCAAGAGTAGTGAAAATTTCAGCCAAGTACTTCTCACAATGGGAGAGTTATATTATGAAAATGATTTGAGTTTGATCTCTATTTACACAAAAAGTGTTAGACAAAGTTTTTCCACATTCAAAGGGTAAAACATAAGATAATGGGCCAACAACCCTTATATTAACCCTTTAACCAAATAATTCATTTAAAATTCACTTTAACACATTATAAACCCTAAAAAGGAAGATGGTGTCACCCCTATAGGGGGTGTTTTGGCACTTTGAGAAAGTCATTGGAGAAGAGAATGGAATTTGTTGGGGCTCCTTGAGCCTCCTCATCATGTTCTAGGGTCAATCCATGCCTCCTCCAATCAAAATATGCCAAGTGTTAGTGTGCAATAACTCCATCACCATCAAACCCCCTCAAGCATGATGTCAACCCTCAAAACATGATGTTTTTCCTCTCTTAGGCAATTCGTTAGGGTACTAGGGGCTAGATAAGATCCTCCATGATGTCAAGTAAGCCTCCAAAGGTGTATTTCTATGATCTGGTGTGTGGGCATAAGACATCAAACCTGTGGGCTCCTTGCCCCATGGAAGCCCAAGCTACTCTTATTCTCCCAACACTAGCCACCAAGCAAGGTCCTACAAACAAGGATGATTTTAAGGATGGAAATTTATTTTAAAATGTAGAAACCTTGGCGAATCTTAGTAATCGTTCATATGCCAACTATAAATGTTTGGCGATATTTTTGTAAAACTATTCAAATTTCTAAGGAATTTATATAGTTTGTATAAAATTTTGGCTATTTTTAAGGTAAAATAATTTTAATTTGGGCGAATAATTTTTAGAATAGCGAATCTTTTTTTGGGAAAAACCATGGAAAATGATCCCATGAGCGAAATTTAGCCCCTAAAATCATCCATGCCTGCAAAACAAAAGGGTATTCCCTCCAAATATATCAAGTAAAATATATCATGACAAGTGTACACCACATCTAATAAGAAAGGCACCTAGATATGTGCATCAAAACTACCCCATCAAATTAAACAAATGCTAAAAAAATCTATACAATTGAACAAATTTAAGTATGGGTTGGGTGTCATAAAGATCTTTTTGGGTAGACCAAGACCCTCAAGTAGGGGATGCTCCCAAGGATGGCCTTTGTAGAGGGTATGTGGCACCTTCGTTTGCGATGAAATTTTTCCAAGCTCATCTTCTTTCCATCCTTTATTTCTTTCATGTTTTAAAGAACGAGTTGAAGGCCACTGTCATGACATGGTGTCCAGATAATTACAATGTCATTCACAAATACCTCGTAGAAATAAAAAGGCTATCTCATGATGAGACCCCATTTCTCTTAGTTGTGTAACTGAGAGCCATTACCCTAGCTTGGTGACTAGATGGTGGTAATTTCATACCTCTAAATACCCATGATCATGATAGGCTGACTCAAAATGAGACCTCCCATCCTTCAAATAACCCATTAAGTATTCATTATCATTTATCTGTAGGTACCCCGTTTCTTATAGAGAAGCATTTCATTGCTTTCTCGAGGATCCATGGGTGAAGCATCTAGAAGGTCTATATCTAGTCTTTTATCTTTTTAGCCAACACCAATTCCTCTAGGCCTTCAACCCCTTCTTCACATGAAACAAGGTACATGGCCTTCTTAGGTCACTAAATTCAAAGGGCCTAGAAGAGGGAAATATTATTGGAGTGAAATGAGCTGAAAGTGGTAAGTAGGGTTGGGAACAGTACGATAACCCCTTAAGGGACCCCCAGTCACAAACATCTCCCAAAGGTTGATCACTTACTAGAAAATATATGACACTCACCAAGGTGAAACAAGGTCAAAGGAATAATGTCCAAGCAGGATTTATATAATCAAAATAAGCTTAAATACAACATGTTCAAATGCCTTAAATATTAGAGTGATTACCTGCCACAATACCTAACTTGTATCGCATGGAGAAAAACCCATCTGCCTTCCAGAAGCCTGTTGGTGTGGTGGATGCACTAACAATGGATCAAAATGTGGTGATAGAGTGGGCTTCTGTATGTGCAAGTGGACATTGGTTTTCATGTAGTCTCTTGGCACTCCATAACTACAACATGAGCATATCGAGACATGATCTCTTTAGTTATCCCACAAAATTGGGATAACATTTGGCTCCTACTTGGGGACATGTGCTTGCCAAAGAGTGCACGAGAACCACAACATCTCCTGGTAGACCTATGCCTACACTAAAAAATAAACCGTAAAATCTAGGGTGGTTCTATCACCCTTCGTCCATATACATCAAAATTCAAATGAAAACTAATCTAAAAAATAAAATTTTATCATTTTTTTCAAAAAATTATAAACTAAGCATGAAATCAATATGCAAATAGAGGAAAAAAAAATATGAAATGCATCTAAACTAATACGAGAAATTAAGATTCAAATGAAAGGAAAGAAATATGGCCTTACCTACTTACTTGGGGGCCTTGGGGCTTTGAATATCAGGTGATAGATGATGTCAGGCGAAGTCATACAACTAGTTGATCATCCCATCAAAGTATATCCCCATGTGCTTGATTATGTAAAATAACAAAGATAAGTCAAGCAGGTAATGACCATGAGAAAAAATAGATAAATAATCAATCGTGAAATGAAACTCATGGAGATGGGTGGGATGGAGGAAATGTTGCTGGAAAGAATATCCACCACTCTAATCATCCAAGGAATCCTTCCTGAAGTGATAGCCACAAGCTCAATCAACGCATCTCTGAAAAGGGCTATTGTATATAGAAGACGATTAATATTCATTCATGGAGAAAGATCCACTTCTTGTTGAATACTGAGAGGAGATGAGAGATCAGAAGAAGATTGCATGGCTTCCTGGAGAAGAAGATATGTGGTAAGGGACAACCTCTGGTCTAGAGAAAGAAAAATGTGGTCTCTTCATCTGTGAATCCTTGTAGAAATATTCGATATGAAAATACTTCCTCTTGGTAGACTGAACCTCTAATCGCTTTGAGATGGCCAGGTCCTGGTATTCCTTCAAAATCGAGGATGAAGGTGGCTGAGAGTGCTCATATAAAAATTCTTCATCCCTAAAAAAATATGCATCATGAGTCTCAAGGGATGACTGAAAATCATCCTGAAAATGTTGCGATCGATCATTCTTGAATAAATTTGTAATCATGTCATCATCACACTGCCAAACATATGAATCATACATGCATGAAAGATAATCCTCTGAAGATGACAACTCAAACCCTTTTTCTTGAGGGATTCCCTCAATGTTGTAAATGGGGTCCCTATAAAAAATGAGATGACCAAAATCCCACTTATGTCGGCCAATCTGTATGAAAGTGTCTATATGCTCATCAATCAACCATATGTAAAGGTTCTTTCACAATACCATCAACAAAAATGACCATCTCTTTCTATTCATTCGCGGGATGAGTAAATGCATGGACGTCCTCATCAATTGGAAGGGAATATGAGAGTGCTTCCTATTTATCAAATGTATCATCCAGATATTCAACAGGATAAAATCCATCGGGATCTTCTTGGTGGCTTTCTTCACATATTTCTCCTTCAAGCAAGTTTTCATCATCTTCAATAGAATGAAAGAATTCACCATTGTCACCTTGATCTCTAACAAGTTTGTAAACTTCTTCAAGCATCAAGAATGATCGATCCTGAGCTGGGAAACCTTCTTGGTAGTCATACTTTTCTGTCACAACGTTACACAATGAATTTACTCTGAAATAGGAAATGGAAACCTCCTATGCCATGTTGAGGGTAGGCTTCCCCTTATAATTGTGGAGAATAATATTGTACTCTTTCTTTCTTTACACACAAAACTTGAACAAGAAGTCCTTATCATGGGAGTGTTCAAGTAAATTTTTACAGAACTCATTGTTTTCCTATATGTTTTCCTTGAGGCACTCGAAACTTTCCTCATTACTATCATCCTCTTTTTCTAGAACTATTATCTTGTTGGAATTTAGATGGAGGGTCTCCTTCAAATATATGATAAGGCCATAGGTAGTATTTTCACATTGAAAGACATCCTCAAGATCCTTAATAGTATCCTTAAAATTCTAAGTTTTAAGGCCCCAATGCTTAAGAAATTCTCGGGCAAGGGTTGTTGGAGAAGATATTCTTATGGGCTTGCAAGAATGTTTGATCCAGTCTCTGATTTTCTTTAGGTAACAAGAGAAACAACCTTATTATTACATCATGTTGATCACAGTCGAAGTCTAAGATAATTTGGGTGAACATTAAAATGTGTGAAATGGCCAAGGAATGATCACCATCAAACTTGGGGATGGATTCAAGCCAATCCATTGAGCACTTGTTTGGATGCCAATAAACATCCTCGATATCCAGGACCTTGTTTTCCTCATGGAAGCGCCACATATACATACTTCCTTCACTTAGGAAAATAACTCAATGTATTCGCTAGATGAGCTCAAGGCTCTTCAAAGGATGGAAAAGGGGAAACAAGGAAACGTGGGTTCAGTGAAGGTGGAGTCACCAGATGAGCTTTAAGAAGAGCTCTTAAGAAAGGTGAAAAGGGAACCTCCGTTGGATGGAGTCTCAGGTAAGTTAGGGGAGAGGCTTTGGAATAGATTTCCAAAGTGTCTTTAGGGTTCATAAAATGATTCAAAATCCTCCCCGGAAACATCACCAAAATGTTATCGCACAAGTTGTAGGTTGGGAAAATATCAATCCAACCACTAAAATGGTGACAACTAGGAGATCACCTACCCAATGTCACCATAGGAAGGTGTTCTCGTCACTTTAAAGGTGAGGCATTCACCTCAAGGGGGGAATCCTGGTGACCCTAGGGGGGATTGAGATGAAAAAATTGATGTATGAACGAATGCCCCTAAAGGTCAAGTTTGTAGATGGAGATTTATGTTATTAAAATGGGAGAGTTATGTCGAGTTTCTAGATGGGAGAGTTATGTTATGAAAATGATTTGAGTTTGATATCTATTTATACAAAAAGTCTTAGACAAAGTTTTTCCACATTCAAAGGGTAAAACAAAAGATATGGGGTCAATAACCCTTATCTTACTGATCCAGGTGGATATTGGTGGCCACCCATCTATTCCAACTAGCTCCTCTTGTCTGTTTTTAGTTCAACACATTATTATGTGCTTCTTTGTAATTGTGGGTTCTACACTTTTGGTGTTGTCTGAATCCATACACATATTCTAGGTGGATACCGGTGGCCTCTCACCTAATCCAACTGGCTTATTTTGTATGTTTTCATGTCAGCACATCTTTCTGTACTTCCAAGTCCATTTTGGATCCCTAAACAATGTTTTTTTGGCTCTCCACAGTCAAACTATAGTCGAAGTCATATTTTGACAATGTAATGTGTATTTCTCTGAAATACCTTTCCAACAGGATATCACGTGCCTAAAACAGAGGTCATATGCAAAAGTTACGACCTCGGGAAGTTGAGGTACCAACTTACCAATATGGGCCCACATGAAGTTTAGTGATTCACCTCCTAGGGTTAGGTTTTTGGATGTCTAGGGTTTTGGAATTCATGAGTAATATAAAAAATATCTCTAGAGCCTCATTGTAATCATTATGCTTAGACAGGTGCACGTAGAAACCACATCTCTTCTTAGAGATACCTACCACCATTCGAGCATGCGTTTCAATTATGCAGTTTTACAGTTTCAGCCTATTTCATTTATTCAACAGAAGATATTTCTCACTGGATATATTTGTTATTTTTCGTATCTCTATGTTTATTGTATTCAATCTGTTAATCAACTCGTTCCGCTCCTAAATCCGGATCAATGGTATCAGAGCGATATGCTCTTCATTTATTTTTCTTCGTGCATGTCCCTGACAAGATTTGGGTAGAAGAAGTTGAGACTCAAACCAATCAAACAATTGCAAGATCGATCGTGCTGAGCCAGACAATAACCCAGACAAAAAGAAAGAGGATGGAGCAGGAGATCCTATTAAAATGTTGCTTGAGGAAGCCCTTGCGCAACAAAGGAACAAAATGATGGACAACTTTGCGCAGATCCTTCAACCACTGCCCACAGGAGAAGCATATTCACCAAGCGGCCATGCAACCCATTTCAAGGTACAAGTAAATTTTGGTATTCCATTATTTGAAGGACTGATAGATGCAGATGTTGTAGATAAGTGGTTGAATTCGCTCAAAGGGTATTTTTTGGTCCACATATTTTCTGATAGGGAAAATATTACTTTTGCAATCCTCAAGGACATCCCCCATGTTAAGGACTGATGGGATACTTACTCTGAGCAAAGGGCCATAAATGAATCTTCAATATTTGTTGTGGCCCCTACATGTGATTCCTTCCAGGACACCATTAAAGAACAATACTACCCTATTGGAAGCTACGAGGACCAGTACACCAGATGGACCACCCTGCGTCAAGAAAGGGACCAGACAGTACCAGATTTCACCAATATTTTTCATACACTGCACAACAAATTGGGTATCAAAGACTCTGAGCATCATCTGGTGCTCAAATACCGTAGTTGTTTGCATAGATACATTCAAACCGAAATGGAGTTTCTGGACATCGCCTCATTAGGAACGACTTATAGATGCACTATCAAGATTGAGCATAAATTTAAGCAGAAGAGGCAAGAGTTTGGATCTACGAACTCCTCACAGTCAAAGTAGGGAAAAGGCAGCCCCAACCCACCCAACAAGGGACCGAGCCGAGATGGTCGCTCTCAGGACAACCATTCCAAGCCACAACACAAGAAGGGCAATGAAGGGATGAAGAAGGACACGAGAAAATGGTGTGAGTAACATAAAATCCCTTGGCACAAAGCTGAAGAATGCCTCTCCAAGCAGTCACTCATGGCTGAGCTGAAGGCTTCCGAGTCAGAGGTTGATTCTAATTCTGAATCAAATCCCAAAAAAGGGAAGTAGATTATCAATGTTGAACCCAGTGCCACTGTCGCTACCACCGAAGTTGATCCAAATTTTATGAGCAGAACGAAATGACTACAGATTATTAACATATGATTAACACAGAATAACAGAGATACAATAAAACTGGTTTTCTACTCAACAAGGAAATAAGTTGAAACTGTAAAATGTAACGAAAAACAAGCTTCCTAGAATGGTGGCAGCTTATCTCTAAGAAGATATGTGACGACTGCACTCATTCACAAGAAGATGATTACAATGAGGCTTTGAAGGCCTTTTTACCATAAACAGGAGAGTCAAAAACCCTAGACATCCAAAAACCTAACCCTAGGAGATGAAGCACCAAAAGTCAGTACATCAACTTCCCGGGGTCATAACGTTTGCACACGATCTTCGTTTTAGGCGTACGATAGCCCGTTGGAAATATCCATCCGAGGAATACAAAGATTCACAAAAAATTCTTGATGAAATTTTTTGACCGCAAGATACCCAAAAAAACTTCATTTAGGGCCTCAAAACGGCTCCGGAAGTTCAGGACCCGAAAAACTGCTAAAAACAGTAAATTACCAAAATTGCTAGAAAGTTGTTTTGAGCCAGCTGGAAAAGGTGGGTGGCCACCAATATCCACCTGGATCAATCCTCCCTCCTTAAGAAGCAATGGTCTCCATTGCATTGAGTTCCCCCATTAGATGAGAAAATTTCTGCTGGATTTGGCCTCGAGTGAGCCACTTGCCTTGGTGCAGGAGATTCCCTACTTTGACGACTCGATAAAGCTAGATCCTTTGTTGTCAAGTGACCTTAATCCATGTGTCCATAATATGATCACTTGAGGCTTGTTTTATGCAGTCAGGGTTGAGCTCTATTGGTGTCAGTTGTTCTGCTACATCTGAGGTGTGCAATAATGGTGGGAAATAAGGCCGAAGGAGGTCCACGTTGAACACTAGGTGCAGGCCAAGGAAAGGAGGAATATTGAGCTCAAAAGAATTATCCCCCACAAACTTGGTGATGGTGTACGACCCATAACAGAGTGGGTGAAGCTTCCGATGGGGTCTTGTAAGGCGTTGTTTCTGGAAGTGCAACCAAACTTTGTCACCCACCTAAAACTTATGTGGCACCCGATGTTGATCATGGCATTGCTTGTACTTGTCATTGGAATTATGTAGGATATCCTGAACATGTTGGAGGATGTGTTGGATCCACTCAATGAAACAGGTGGCTTTGTCAGCTTCAATTAGAGCAGGAGATGAGTCATCCGAGGTGACCACGAGGGGAAATGCAACATCTATGGGACTCAATGGTTGGAATCCCAACCCCACCTGAAAGGGGTTGTGGCCAGTTGAGATTGTTGCACAACTGAGAGGGGGGGTGAATCAGTTGTTCCCGTGCTTAAACAATTATGCTTCTTTTAAAATTATTTGCAAGGAACTCAATGATGATCACAATAAGGCAAGGAAATAAGCAATGGCACATTCAGCATCAGTCACATATATGAGAA
>JASDQU010195925.1:14708-26197 GCA_032191745.1 Picea mariana | reverse complement strand
CTGTTGAAACCCTAATTCACTGTTGACTTCTATTTTTAGCTCATAATGACTTAAAAGCGTTGTTAACCCTTGTTAGCTCAATGTCACTTTCCGAATATAACACCTGTGACTAGAGTGACCTCTAGTAACCCTGTTTACCCCTCTTTGGCCCTGGCTATAGTCTAACGGGGTGGTTCAGACCATTAAGCCTCCTTTTCTGGAGCTCCTATTTGGAAAGGGACATTACAAGCCATCTAGCCTAGGAAACTATTGGCCTATCAACTCTTGCTCATAGAATCACATGTCAACCAACCATGTATCAAATACTTGGGAATGACATAAACATAATATACTATACCATCTCATGAAAAACAAATATGAACTATCAAGGAATACATGCTCTAGCACTAGAACATAGCCACTCATATGAATGATCTCAATGATGATAAGGGTGGTCATTTATTGAAAATTAAACAACCAATGGTGGGGCATTGAAATTCTCTCCTCCCAACCAAATCCTCTCATCTAGATGGTTGATGTCCTTCGGACCTACACTCCCTCCTCAACTTATTTCATCATGCTATCCATAAACTCATAAAGATCACCTCCATTATCAACACTACCAAAATTCATACCTACATGTGATTTGCACCTTCCTAGTTATCTCCATGCAGATCTCCATGCAACTAATTAACCTTATCTAAACCTTAGTTAATTGATTCCCAATCCACTTTCACATTTTTTCACGTTATTTCATTATTTCTTAGTCATAATGTAAATATTATATATTTGATTTATGAAAACACACTTTTTATTATTTATTTTGCACAATCAACCATGAAATGTACCACTTAATATTAAAAATTTAACAACCAAAATGCCCATTGTAATATATATTAATACTAGCATGCAAGTGAGGACATACACATGTAGTTATCATTCGTAGGTAGACCTATGAACTAGGGCATATGGTTAAACAAACCTAATGTACATGTTCTTTGCAATGCAAGATGACAATGTACAATATAGAGTTAAATAATTCATGATCCAAATGATACTCAAACCTGAATTACATACTTAATCAATTATACACAATCCACCAACTTCTCGCCATCCATTCTTCACTTTTCATGCCCCTAGGTACTACTTCTAGTTCTCAGATGGTCTCACTCACCATGGCACATGTCTCTCTGCTAAAACTAGTAATATATCAATTGATAAAGAATCAACACAATGACTCAACCCACTTGATAATGCAATAGTCATTGAAAGTCAACATCAAAAATTTGGAGGAGTGTGAATATAGCTCTAACCATCTCCTTGAATTTTGATATATCAGATTTCTTAATAGACCTTTTTATCTAAAAATACCCAAGGCTTTAGGTATTTGTAACTTGTCCCTAGGGCTCCAAGTATTAGAAAAGTCCGAAGGATTTTCCTGACTCTAGATTAGTTGTTATAGAAATGGTGAGCATGTCATATTTTCTCCCCAACCCATAATATGAAGTTAGTGATATCCTTTTTGGGTATGGGATCCCACGATATCTACTACCATAACTAGCCATCTAGCCTAGCTGTGACAGAAGCCGATCATTTCTATATATGCGCATATACGGAAGTCGACCATTTCCGTATATGCGCATATACAGAAGTTGACTGCTTCCGTATATGTGCATATACATAAATGGTCGGATTTCGTATATGCGCATATACAAAAGTGATCAAATTTTGTACATGTGCATATACAGAAGTTGACCACTTCGTATATGCACATATACAGAAGCTATCCACTTCAGTATATGTGCATATACGGAAGCCGACCACTTCCGTATAAGCACATATACGAAAATGGTCGGCTTCTGTTTACGCACATATATGGAAGTTGATCACTTTTGTATATGCACATATACGACACATATATAGAAGCTGACCACTTCTGTATATGCACATATATAGAAGTGGTCAGCTTCCATATATGCGCATATACAGAAGTTGTCAACTTCCATATATGTGCATATATGACACATATACACAAGTTGACTACTTCTGTATATGTGCATATACATAAGTACGGAAGCGGACCACTTTCATATATGCGCATATATGAAAATGGTTAGCTTTCGTATATGCGCATATACAGAAGCCGACCACATTCATATATGCGCATATAGGCAAGTGGTCGACTTTTGTATATCCGCATATAGGGAAGTGATCGACTTCCCTATATGCGCATACACGGAAATGGTCGGCTTTCGTATATGAGCATATATGGAAGCGGTTAGTTTTTGTATATGCGCATATACAAAAATGGTCAACTTTCATATATGCACATATACAGAAGCCGACCATTTCCATATATGCGCATATACGAAAGCCAACCATTTTCGTATATGCACATATACGAAAGCCGACCATTTTCGTATATGCGCATATACGAAAGTCGACCACTTCCCTATATGCGCTTATACAGAAGCCGACCACTTGCGTATATGTGCATATACGGAAGCTGTCAGTTTTCGTATATGCACACATACGAAAATGGTCGACTTCCGTATATGCGCATATACGAAAGTGGTCAACTTTCGTATATGTGCATATACATAATTTGATCACTTCCGTATATGCGCATATACAGAAGCCGACCATTTCCGTATATGCACATATATGGAATTGGTCAACTTTCATATATGCACATATACGAAAGTTGACCACTTTTGTATATGTGCATATACGAAAGTGGTCAACTTCAGTATAGTCAACTTTCGTATATGTGCTATGCACATATACGAAAGTTGACCACTTCCGTATATGCGCATATATGGAAATGGTCGACTTCCTTATATGCGCATATACGAAAGCTGACCACTTCCATATATACCACTTCCGTATATGCGCATATACGTAAGTCGACCATTTTTGTAGATTTATATATGAAAGCAGTCAGCTTCTGTATATGCACATATACGAAAGTGGTCAAAATTCATATATGTGCATATACGGAAGTGGTTAGCTTCCGTATATACCACTTCCGTATATGCACATATACGTAAATCGACCATTTCCGTATATGCGCATATACGGAAGCGGCCAACTTTTGTATATGCGCATATACGAAAGCCGACCATTTCTGTATATGCACATATACAGAAGCCGACCATTTCCCTATATGCGCATATACGAAAGCAGAAAGCCGACCATTTCACTCTATGCACATATACGAAAATGGTCGGCTTTCGTATATGCGCATATATGGAAGTTGACTGCTTCCATATATGCGCATATAAAGAAGTTGATTTCCATATATGCGCATATACAAAAGTCGACCATTTACTTATATGCGCATATACGGAAGCGATCATCTTTCCTATATGCGCATATAGGGAAATGGTCGGCTTCCATATATGTGCATATATGGAAATGAGTATATCTAGGTATATGCCCATTCCATATACGCACATATACTGAAATGGTCGATTTCCATTTCTATATATGCGACCATTTCTGTATATATGCACATATACAGAAATGGAAGTCGACCATTTCCGTATATGCGCATATACAGAAGCTGACCATTTCCCTATATGCACATATAGGGATGTTGATCGCTTCTGTATATGCGCATATATGGAAATGTTCGGTTTCTGTATATGCACATATACGGAAGCCGACCATTTCCATATATGCGCATATACAGAAGCAGTCTGCTTCTATATATGCGCATATAGGGAAATGGTCGGCTTCCATATATGCACATATACAGAAGCTGACTGCTTTCGTATATGCGCATATATGAAAATGGTCGACTTACGCATATGCGCATATATGGAAGTGGTCAGCTTTCATATATGCGCATATACGAAAGCGAGCCACTTTTGTATATGCACATCTATCAAAGTCGACCACTTATGTATTTCCACGTTGGCTTCAATATATGGTTGGCTTACGTCTATGCACATATACGAAAGCTGACCACTTGCGCATATGCACATATACACAAGTGGTTTGCTTCCATATATGCGCGTATACAGAAGTGGTCAACTTCTATATATGTGCATATACGACACATATACGAAATTTTACCACTTCCATATATGCGCATATATGGAAGCTGACCACTTTCGTATATGCACATATATGAAAATGGTCGGCTTTCATATATGCGAATATACGGAAACCAACCACATTCATATATGTGCATATACGGAAGCCGTATATGTCGACCATTTTCGTATATGCGCATATACGGAAGCCGACCATTTCAGTATATATGCGCATATACAAAAGCCGACCATTTCCGTATATGTGCATATACAAAAGTTGACCGCTTCCGTATATGCGCATATACGGAAGTCGATCATTTCCGTATATGCCAATATACAAAATTTGACCACTTCCGTATATGCGCATATACGAAATCCGACCATTTCTGTAAATGCGCATATACGGAAGTGGTCAACTTCCGTATATGTGTCGTATATGCACATATACGAAAGTTGACCACTTCCGTATATGCGCATATATGGATTCAGTGGTCAACTTCCGTATAGTCAACTTTTGTATAGTCAACTTCTGTATAGTCAACTTTCGTGGTCAACTTCTGTATAGTCAACTTTCAAGTGGTCTACTTCTGTATAGTCAACTTTCATGTAGCTTTCTTATCCCCAACCTTATCCCCAACAAAACGTCAAGCCCCAAGATGTAGCACTCTATCCTACAAAGGAAATTCATTGGGGTGATGAAGGGCTAGGATTGTTAAGGTTTAAGCTATTATTGGGTTTCTTTTCAATTTACTAGATAACCATAGCATAGATAGGATCACCGAGAGAAACACAATCACAAGATACACAACAATTATCCTAGGAAACCCTCATGGGGGAGAAAACCCAAAAAACACTTCCTTAATATATATAGCCAATACAATGCCAAGACAATAAACCAAAACACTATAGAATATCCAACATTTAGCAATTCTCCTCTCTCTTCCTTCTTTTCCCAACTGTAGCTAACAAACTTGTGCACTAAATCAACAAATGAGTGAGTGAGATAATGAGGCGTTGGCTTCCTTTATTTATACAAACTGTTAGGTGCTGAAAAGGTGTCTCTTCATTGGGTAGGGCTGCCTTGTCTTCTTAGTGGTTAAAACCACTTTAATTAGCCTGGGGGCCGACATCTCAATTTTCATATTATATTTAGGGTTTGACCAATCCACAAAAGGGGATTTGGTCAATTAAAATGCCCGACATGATCAATCCACAAAAGGGGATTGATCTAATTAATAATAACTCAATAATAAATAGAATACTCTTTGCAGTTACAATATTTCAACACTCCCCCTTAACAAGAAGGGTATTCTACAACATCATCAGGAGAGAGAGAGGGAAACAACATCAACAACATCTGGAACATTGACTAGCATATCTATAAATCATCAAAAGTTTTTCTTCATTAACAATGTCATCATCCACAACAGGGAGTTGGAATGGCATCATCATCATCTGCATCAACATGGATTAGTATAACACTAATACATCATCATCATCAATAACAGCACAAGGTTGATACAACATCAACAAGAACATCATCACAGCACGAAGGTTGGAGCATCATCAACATCAACACTAGGCTGGAAATCTTCAGCATGGAGCTGGCATCTCAAAAACATCAACACGAAGCTGGAAATATTCAGCACAAAGCTGGCATCTCAACAACATCAGCATGAATCTGGAAATATTCATCACGAAGCTGGCATCTCAACAACATAAACACGAAGCTAGAAATCTTCAACATGAGGCTGGCATCACAACAACATAAGAACAAATCTAGAAATATTCAGCACAAGGATGGCATCACAACAACATCAACATGAAGCTGGAAATATTCAACACAATGTTGGCATCACCACTACTCACCTTTTCGAGGGAGGTCCTATCAAACTACACCAAGCTTATCTCGAAAGTGCTAAAACTTTATACGAGACAGAGGCTTGGTCAACACATCTGCAACCTATTCATCTGTGCTAACATATTGGAGCTTTATGGCTCCTCTCTGCACCATATCACGAATGTAATGATATCGCATTTCTATATGTTTGGACTTGTCATGGACCGCGGGGTTCTCTGTTATTTTTATGCAACTCTGGTTATCACATAGAATCACGGTTGCTTCCATCTCTAGATCGAATAGACCTATCAACAACTTCTAAAACCATATGGCTTCAGAATTGGCAGAACATGCAACAATGTGTTTTGCTTCTGCCATGTTGAGAGAAATACTTGATTGCTTCCTACTCTTCCATGATATCATGGTTGACCCCAGACTGAAACAACATCCTGAAGTTCTCTTTCTATCAGAGACACTTCCAACCCAATCTGAATCGGTATAACCACCCAGTCTGAAGTCGTGATCTCCATTATAACTGAGACCAAAATCTAATGTACCCTTAAGGTACCTCATCACATGTCTTGCAGCAACCAGGTGAACACGTCTGGGCTCTACCAAAAATTGACTCAAGGTGTTCACAGCAAAACATATATCTGGCCTGGTGTTCGTCAGATACATCAACAATCCAATGATATGTATGTACAATGTAGCATCAATCAATTACGATGAAGTGTCAACCAAGAGCTTCAACTTTGTTTACATGGGTGTATTCATGGATTTTCACTTCAACATATCAAACCTCTTCAGTGCTTCAACTGCATACTTCCCTTGGTTAAGGAAGGTCTTCTCTGGGATCTACCAGACCTCAAGACCTAAGAAATAGTTCATTAGGCCAAGGTCTTTCATTTCAAATTCTACAATGAGCTTCTTCTTACACTCAGTGATGAGATGTTATTCTCCAGTTAGAAATAAGTCATCCACATACATCAACAATATAGCATGCTCATGATTCATAACCTTGAAGTAAAGGTTATAATCTGCTTTACTCTTGGTAAAGACCAAGCTCGTTGGGAAATTGTCAATTCTTCCATACCAAGCTCTAGGATCTTGTTTCAATCCATACAAAGCCTTCTTCAATCTGCGTACATGATTCTTTTTGTCTTCAACTTCCGTATAGTCAACTTTCATGTAGTCAACTTTCGTGTGGTCTACTTCTGTATAGTCAACTTCCGTGTAGCTTTCTTATCATCGATTTCTGGAAGGTGCATACGGTTCCACTCTAAACGTTACCACATTTTGGTGGGGTATATGAAATGTGAAACATTATCGGTTAAGGAGAGGACTCTAGTAGAGTGCATGCATTTGGTAAAGAATGCATCCTGCATGCCACAAACCATTGTCACCAAGTTCGAATTCGAAATTGAATTCGATTCAATATGGAAAAAACATGATTGCTTAAAATTCAATACAAAAACAATTCGGGAGTATACATCTTACAAATACTTAAACTTATTATTTTTCTCAAAATTTTACATACCAAAATATTGATCGTACATTTAAAAGTGCAGACACTGAATGTTTAAAAGAAACTCTGGTCAGCAGATTGTATGTACTAATTATGCAAAAATAAAGTTATGGAATTTATGACTACAAATAGAATTGCAGCTCCAACCACATATCTTTTGTTAAATTGAAAGAAGGAATTTACGTCCACTACTAGCTAATCATAAAGAAAAGCAAATATTGAAACATAATAGTTCCATGTTGAGCATGAAATTAATTAGACATCTCCCTCAATTATATGATTCTCATCTCAATTGAATGAAATCTCGAGTTCTTATTAATATATTGATTCTCATCTCAAACCCCTAATGGATGATTTGCATCATATCTATCCACCCTACCAGCAAATACTCTCATATGGGTAGCTCAGTCTTTTCGTTTGAATTGTTCGCCGAGCATGCACAATTGTGATTCTCATATGGGTAGCTCAGTCTTTTCATTTGAATTGTTAGCTGAGCATGCACAATTGTGAGACCAACCAGATTTGTATGCCACAAGCTAGTTGATGATGTATTCACCATAGTGGAATTGTTGATTGATGATTTGAATCATATCTATCCACCCTACCAACATGAATAAAAGCACCATAGTGGAATTGTTGATTGATTTAAAAATAAGTAAAACACTTGTGAAAATGATGTAAATAAAGAAAATTATTGCAATGATGTAATAGGAAATGCTAGATGAAATAGAAAGTTTTCATGGTTTTCAATCCATTTTCACATGGATTCGGCAGCTTTGTATCTCATTGATGGTTAGAGCAATGGTTTAACTAATTGATGTGGTTTTAAAATAATATTTTATATTTATTTTTTATTAAAAGTTATTATCTTTAAAAATAGATAATAATGCTAGATGAAATAGAAAATTTTCATGGTTTTCAATCCATTTTCACATGGATAAGGCAACTTTGTATTTCATTTATGGTTAGAGCAATGGTGTAACTAATTGATGTGGTTTTAAAATAATATTTATTTATTTATTTTTTATTAAAAATTATTATCTTTAAAAATAAATAAAACACTTAAACTTAAAATTGTTGTGAAAATGATGTAAATAGAGAAAATTAATGCAATGATGTAGTAGGGAAGGCTAGATGAAAGACAAAGTTTTCAATCCATGTGAATATGGAATGATGTAATAGGGAAGGCTAGATGAAATAGAAAGTTTTCAATCCATGTGAATATGGATTAGACAACTTTGTATCTCATTGATGAATGAGCATATAGATTAGGCAGATTTGTATCTCATTGATGATTTGTATCTCATTGATGACTGAGCATATAGATTAGGCAACTTTGTATCTCATTGATGGCTAGAGCAATGACTAGAGCATATAGAGTTAGCTTTGTATCTCATTGATGGCTAGAGCAAGGACTAGAGCATATAGAGTTAGCAACTTTGTATCTCATTGATGGCTAGAACAAACTAATTGATATGGTTTTAAAATAATATTATTTATTTATTTTTTTATTAAAAAAAGAGGTTCTAGTTATTTTATATATTTTAAGGGTCCTAGTTGGAATTTCAAGCCATAAAATAATATTTTTTATTAAAAAAGAGATTCTAATTATTTTATATGTTTTAGGGGCTTATGTTGGAATGACAAAATCTAATTGACATGGTTTTAAAATAATAATTCTTATTAAAAAATGGTTCTATTTATTTTAATTTATTTTATATGTTTTAGGGGTCTATGTTGAAATTCCAAGCCAATCTCCATGACAAAAACTTATTTTATATGTTTTAGGAGTCTAAGTTGAAATTTCAAGCCAATCTCCATGACAAAAACTTATTTTATATGTTTTAGGGGTTTATGTTGGAATTTCAAGCCAATCTCCAAGACAAAATCTAATTGATGTGATTTTAAAATAATATTTTTTATTAAAAAAAGGATTCTAGTTATTTTAATTGATATGGTTTTAAAATAATATTTTTTTATTAAAAAAGAGACTCTAATCTAATTGATTTGGTTTTAAAATCATATTTTTTATTAAAAAAATGGTTCTAGTTATTTTAATTAATGTGATTTTAAAATAATATTTTTTAATTTAATTAATGTGATTTTAAAATAATATTTTTTATTAAAAAAATATTCTAGTTATTTTTATTTTATTTTATATATTTTAGGGGCCTATATTGGAATTTCAAACGAATCTCCATGTCCTCGAGCTATCCAAATCTCCATATCCTCGAGCTATCCAAATGTTTATATATTTAAGCTATCCAAATCTCCATATAAGCGAAAAGAGCCGACGAAACGTGGTCCTTCTTAATTCTACCTCGTACACTCCGTATCACGTGCGTAGATGAAAACTGACATAATTTGCCAAATATTAGAAATATTTTAATTTATGAAAACTGACATACATAATTATATTTTAATTTATGAAAAACTAAAATTATTTCTTTAAAAGTGGGAAATATCAAAATATTTATAAAAATAGTTTTACATAAATGAAAAAAACTTGAAAACAAAAGTGGTCCTTCTTAATTCTACCTCATACACTCCGTATCACGTGCGTAGATGAAAACTGACATAATTTGCCAATTATTAGAATTTGCGTGGGTGATTCTCATGCATGTGAATTAAGGTACTGGTTATGTGAATAATTTAAGGTTTGATGTTGATACCTTATTTATATATTTATTCTTTTTGCTTTGAGAATTTGGGGGAAAAAACCCAAAGATGAATGCCGAGTGAGAAGACGCGCTTTTGTTTTTTTATCCTTTGGCCTTGAGACTTTGAGCTAAAAACAAAGCCTTGAGACTTTGAGCCAAAAAAACAAAAGATAATCCCACCTGGGAAGACCAAATCTTTAAACATTTGAATTAAGGTTTGATGTTGAAACTTACCTTTTTTCTTTTTCTTTTGCTCTGACGTTTTGAGCAGAAAACCAAAAGATTAATTCAAGTGGGAAGACGTGGTCTTGTTTTTTAATCCTTTGGCCTTGAAACTTTGAGCAGCCCGCATAGCAATACACGAATCTTTAAACCTGTGAATTAAGGTTTGAGGTTGATACCCTTTTTTCGCCTTTTGCTATGAGGTTGTGAGCAGAAAACCAAAAAATTAATTCCGTGTGGGAAGACGCGTTTTTATTTGTCTTTTTGCTTTGAGAATTTGAGCAGAAAAAACGAAAGATGGACTTTGAGCAATGTGAATACAAATTTAAATTTATAGGGCATACATAATTATATTTTAATTTATGAAAATCTAAAATTATTTCTTTAAAAGTGGGAAATATTAAAATATTTATAAAAATAGTTTTACATAAATTTAAAAAAACTTGAAAAAAAAAGTGTATGTATACTTTAATATATAATATTTTATAGATTTATTTTTTAGCATTGATTATGATGTCTTTTTTTACATGAGTTGTGGGAAGATTAAAAGTAGGAAATAATCCACTTAGTGTGAATGATTTTGGATAATGTTTTTAAAAGTCACTAATTCACTTCTACCACTTCATATAGGTTATGGGAAGGTTAAAAGTAGGAAGTGATCAACTTAGAGTGATTGACTAAGTCTCTTAAAAGCCACCAATACACATCAACCACTTCATAGAAAATATGGCAAAGTACCTTTGGTCTTCATACACCATGATAGCCTTACTTTCATATGGTTGAAGGTGACAATTTTGGTGATTGATCTCTATGTCGTTGTACATGTATGCACACTCCCTTTGAATACCTATTGAAGAATGGTGTTCCATATTTGAAGAATGTTGTAATGAGCATCATTGGATCTACATTGAGATAGATATTTTGAACTATTTATTTCACTTTTTCCTACTTTTATTTAGATGGAAACATCCCTTTAAACGCTGAACTTTACATACAACATCATTCAGGGGAGTTCCAGTATGAACAATGCTTCAATGTGAATCATTCAATCAAAACTAAAATAGATATTATGAACCATTTATCTTACTTTGCGCTACCTCCATTTAGATGACAACATATCATTGTTCGAAGTTCATGTCATTTGAAGTTCACTTGTGCTTGCAAGGTATCGATGGTTGTAATACCCAAGCGAGACAATGACGATTATTAAATCCTTCATCATT
>JASDQU010195924.1:2937-14682 GCA_032191745.1 Picea mariana | reverse complement strand
AAAAAATAAAAATAAAAAAATGGTTGATTTTAAATTAGCGATATCTTCACTTCCAGAGCTTCGATTTGGACGATTTATTTTTGAATTTGGGTGAAATTGTGAGAGGAACTATTTGGATAATTCAGCCCCAACTACTACAAAAATCAGAAAAATCTCGCGGTCGTCCATGGAAAAAACCCTAAAAAATAAAAGATTTTAAAACTTCAATAACTTTACTTCCCGAACTCTGTTTCAGATGATTTATTATTTTTTTTTTCTAAGAAGAACTCATATCTACAACTATTTTCTGCAAATTTTGTACATAAACCATCCAGAATGTCGTGCCCCTCTTTCGCTTCTCCGAAAAAAAAAAACTGCAAAAATAGAAAAAAAATTTGCCCACAATTCTTGCCAAGGAAAGTGCTCTGATACCAATTGTTAAGTACCTAAATAGATCTGAAGACAAAGCACCACAATAGATATAGAATAACAATATGCAAAATATCCTTTATTATAATAGAAACCCTTGAGGTAGGGCAAAGCCATACAACAGATCCTATTATGGAAGAGATCCTCTCCTGTTCACTTGCCTCTTCGAGGGGGAATCCTTCTATTGAGATACTGCTCCAAATATAATACTTCTCAACTTTTCTCATTACATTGCTTGAACCCCTTTATATAGTGCTACCACCCACCTATGAACATTCTAGAGGAGGAACCTTCTAAGAAGTCCTCTTACATTTACTATATATAACTACCATAGTGGGCCTTATTTAATACTATAGTGGACCTAGTCCACCTTACAATGAATGGCCTCCACTATTATCACTATGGGACCTCCAACCCCCCCCACTACCTCTTTAGCTACCTAACAATGATAGGGTCAAACATTATTTTTTCTGGGATGGTATGAAACAAGACATCCACATTTTTGTGGCGGAATGTGATGTCTGTCAACGCAACAAGGGAGAAACATTCAAATCCCCTGGCACACTACAACTGCTTCTGATTCCACCCACTATTTGGAGGGATATCTCTATGGATTTCATTTTTGGCTTACCTAAATAAGGCAATAAGTCAATCATCATGGTGGTAGTTGATTTTTTTTCCAAGTATGCTAATTTTTATACTCTTGAACACCCATTTACCACCTCCAGTGTGGCTCAAATTTTCATGGATCATATCTTCAAGCTTAATGGAATGCCCCATTCTATTGTTTTTGATCGAGATCCCACTTTCACTAGCAATTTTTGGCAAGAATTGGTGAGGCTACAAGGAACCCAATTGCATCTGCTATGCTGGAGGTTTCCCCCTCAAAGAGGCAAGTGAACTTTGTTTCCTATCAATAAAGGTATTATTTTGGTGCCGTGGTTTCATCTATTGTGTTGTTCCACTACTATTCTCTGTAGTATTTCTGTTTTTTGTTATTATAATAGATATGGTACCTAACAACTGTCACTAGTTTTGAAAAAATCATATGCATATACACATATAAATATGATTTGGTTAATTTATGTCCTAGTCATGATACATATCATAAGTCAAACATCCATTTTGAATGCATATCCAATATTTGCATAGTAAGGTCAATGGAATCCCTAAGAAACAACTAGATGTATCGTATGGGCCAATTGTCACTTGGCCAAAAAAAACCTATGGATATTGAGGTTCCACATTCCATGCTTCCCAATACCATATTTGAAGTGGTTTTTAAGATCCCCTATGATATACAAATGAAACAAGTTCTTGCTAATGGTAAGAAAGGGGCTTTAAATGTAGGGGTTGTTTCAATTTTACCTAAGAGCTTTGAATTAGCTCTTAAAATTGATTTTCTCGCGAGATTAGATCAAGTATGGGTATATTGATAATGTAATTGGTCATCGTAACTTTATCATAGATTGATAAAATACATTCCTTAATTGATAACTTTATTAATCTACATTTATTCCCTTTGGCATGTTGTGTTGAAGTACTAGGAGAAATTATTGGAGTTGGATTTGAAATATGTAGATAATAAGTGGAATCAACATGAGTATTTAAATGTGCAAATGTCATATTTAACCAAGTACTATAACCTAATATAATTACGAACTTACATCTTGAGTAGAGTATGAATTAGTAGATCACTTGAAGCTCATATTGGAGGATGAACTACTTATGTTAAATAAGAACTTGTACATATCCATTGAATAAGAAACAACACAATGTCAATACTTATGAGTGAACATCAAAAGTCATCTAATAAAAACATATGATTTTTTTGAAAACTAACATTTATGAAATCCAAGTTATTGATAGATAAACTTATCGAGTTAGATGATAAATTAGATGAAGACGAAGAACTTGATGAACCCACTATTGTTTATACAAGTTGGAAACAATATTGAAAATTGTTAGTTAAAATAATAAAAGGGGGTTACTATATGGGTGTTATACACAAATTTGGTCATTATGATGATGTCATGATGATGTTATGATGATGGAAAATCAAACTCTTTACTAAGAACACTTTCCCGGGAGAAGTTACATTTGTCTGCTTCCAAAAATCATGTTTTTAAAGATGTTCGCAGGCTACCTATATATCTACCTGCGAGAATGCCTGATTCTCGCAGGTTGCTTTAAGATGGGGTGCGAAATTCTTACACTGTACTCATTGTTAGGGTGCGAACATGTTCTTAAAGGGGAAAAAGATAAGAATCTCAAACCTTCTAGAAGGGAATCTTCTAGAAGGGTGAGTTGTCTTTCGAATGGTTATTCAAGTGCTGGCATTCCAGATATCTTGGGATCATTCCCTATCCAAGTAACTAATCTATCTTCTCCTATATATTGAGGGGATTGCTCATGGAAAGGGTTAAGCAAACAAGCAGCAAGCTAGCTAGAGATTGATTATAGAATTAGTGCAAGACTGTATGGAGGATTGATGCTACAACAACAAGAGACAACAACAAGGTCATCACAAGTGGTTGATTTTCTTCATGCATGAACAAGTGTGTGTGTCAGAGCTAGGAGCCATCGAAAGGAGACCTATGACATCAAGGCTCAGGTTGTAAGTTTCACTTTCAATTAATTCAATACAGTAATATGTCCCTTTCCCATAAAGATGATGTCACTTTATTACATAATTCCTTGATCATATGTATAGACTAGTTATTGAATATATTAATCTACCTTTACTTCGATTGGTTTGTTCTGTTGTGATCTGGACGGGACGAGAGCATTGGATCAAAGCTTGGAACAACAAATATCTAAGGAAATCATTCATAAGGTATGTCCATAATGCTTATCTTTTAGTTCATTCAATATGCTAGATCTAGGGAAAGTGTATTATTCTGTCCTATTTTGTTCTAGACCCAGGTGGATCTAGGGAGATCGGTTTGTGTTCGCACTCACAGATTTATCCTATAACAAAATTGGTGACTCCACTGGGGAACTATTCCTTTTTTCTTTATGGTTTTTGAATTTTCTATGGCCATTTGATTTGTTTGCATTTTTCTTTTGATTTGTCAGTCTCTGAGTCCTCAGGATACCCTAAGAGACCTTCTGGGTCTATAATCCAGTCTGAATTTTGCTTGCTTTTTCAAAATTTTCATTAGTTTTAGAGATTCTCGCACTGTGTCCATTGACATCTTGCGAGGACCAAGAAAGTTTGCACTCTGCATATATATTTTAGTGTGAACAGTTTGCACTTTGCATCAAAGTGGCCTGCGAGAACACTAGCTTCTCGCACTGTGTTCCACACTGTCCTGCAAACATATTTTTTGAAATTTTTGAATTCAAGTTTTGACTCTGTCAATTGCTCATATATATTGATTTACACCTCTTTGGCTTATTGAATCAGTGACTTACATATCTTTTGCTTTAGTTGGCTTGCTGAAACTGATCTAGGGTTTCTAGGTTTTTGCTTACCTTTATAGTTTGACTCTCATTTCTTGGCCCTTTTTGGCATTTTCATTCTCTCTAATTTCTGGAGTTGAGTGTGTTGAGCCGGCTAAGAACCAGTGATTGGTTGAGATTTGAGCGTTTGGTGTTTCTCGTTTTCTTGTGGGTTCGAAAGGACACTTTTTCATTTGCATTGAGGAACTCCTTGGTTTGCTTTTGTCTTTACTTTCGTTGAAAGTTTTGGTTGGGTTGTCATAGTTTGATTACTGATGGTTTGATTTTCTTTTCTCATTAATCAGAGTTCTTCTTGGAAAGTGAACAACAAGTTTTCTTTCAAGAGTTTGTTTTTGCCATTTCAAAAACATTGAAAATCAAGTTTTTAGAGTTTGTTTGAAAAGACATATGGAAATTGTTCATTGATATATGATTGTTTACATTGGCATCTGAAAGGAAATTGAATTTTGCATTTGCATTGTAGTCTTGAGATTGATTCAGAAATTGTTCTCTCTCTCCCATAACTAGGATTCATCGAATGCAAAGAATTATATTTCATCACATCCTTGCATTATTTGGGTCAGAGTCACACATCATGAGTTTCATTTTCGTTACCTTTGAGTAAACAACAGCCTGTAAAAACATTACGTAATATTAAAATTGATCTAGTAACTCTTTTCTAGGGCTCTTTTACACCAACATTTAGCTAGGCTAGTGCTTTGGAGTAGGAAGAGAGACACACTCTCCAAAAGCTCAAAAACAAACAATAGCATATTAAGTTAGGGAGTGTTAAATTCCATTGGCAACATATTGTCCTGGGAAGCCCTTCTAACACAAGGGTCAAGCATTAGGTCGCATTGGTGTTGGCAGAGTTACTAAACCCTGCTTTGTTGACATCGGTGTAGATATTGCACGTATTATGGGGGTCACTCCAAGGTATACCCACAATTATGAGTGGAAGCCTTTGAGTTGATTTCGGGATAGATACCCTGCCTTTGCGTGTGGATCGGACCGACGACTGTTTCCCCAGGTTGTACTGTTGTTTGTGGTGACCTTAGTGGATTATCTCTATAGGTTCTTACCCAAGGTGACTGTGGAGGGGAAAGGTACCTGGAATCGACGTTGATCAAACTCACTCGAGCTCCTTGGAGGGTATACCCACGATTATGTGTGGGAGCTTGCACCAGGGCGTAAGTTTGTTAAGCAGGTTGTCAACGTAACTTTTCCATCTTAGCCCCGCCCCTTCTCGTCTCGTTGTTGTGACGTTGGATTTCATCACCAACTAGTGGCTTCGATATTAGAAGGTATTGTTTGCTTGGTGATTGCTTCTAGATTTTGTTTACTAGGGTGTGCTGTTCGTTTCTCGAAGTTGGCTATAGGATTTTCATTGGGGAGTTGGTTACTTGTTTACAATTGCTCCCCCACGATGTTCACGTAGGATGCAAGGTTTGTCCCCGGAACATCCAGAAGCTTCACAACCTTTGCATACGAAAACACCTGAGGATACCCCTGAGGACTCTCCTCATCCGGGTGAAATTCCCCTTGTTACTTTACCACACATGGACACAAGTGACGTCCCAGAAGTTTTTACACCACCTCCACAAGTAGAATCCACTGATCCTCTTACTGATTTTCGAATAACCCATACTATAGAGGACTATCGCATTCCTCATGGTGAACGACCTGTTGGACGATTAAATCCTTCTGAAGAAACCGTTGTTACATCCTCTGAATCAACTGCTGGGCCTTCTCACAGTGTATTTGGTCAATATCCTTTTTGTTCGGGTGATTTCCGACGAGTCTTGTTTGGTACTGAGTCATCCCCTGTATACGAAATCAACCCTCCCGTGTCTCGTGAACCAGAGACTACACCAGAGACTACCACATATCATTTTGTTCTTCCTCCCGAGATGGTCCATCTCGCGAATACTACGAGTGTCCAAACCGAGATTCCTACCACTACTCTTGCCCCTATCAATACCCAGCGAACTCCCGAGGTTAACCCGAATTTACCTCCTGGTTACCATGCACTGAATCCTTTGTTGAATGTTTCCCATCCAACACCTCCACAAACTCCAGCTGGTTCTCCAGGTGGTCCTCATTTTCTTGGGCATCCTATTCTCGGTTTCATCCCGACACTCCCTCAGTTTCCTACTGGCAATCCTAATACTAGTAGCACTATCCCGACTGTTGCACCAAACTTGCACAATCCTATTGGTGGATAGGGTAGTACGTTTCCTTTTCCTTTTCCCGGACATAAAACAGTTACTACACAACCTACGGTTGGTACACAACTTTTGGGAGGAACTGTCTCTTTGATAGGGGGACCAACCTCACCTTTAGGACAAAACATACCTCCTGCATTGGCCCAGTATTGGAATCAACTTATGAAACATTTTCCTCAAAAATGCTGGGGGGAAGCAAGCTGTCCCTACTACAGGCCAACCATATCCAGGTGTGACTAATCCTATTTGGGGTTCAGGTCAGACTACTCAACCTCAAGTCCCTACTCAAACTCAAGGTCAAAATCCTTGGGGTTACTATCCTATTCAACCACCACAGAACCAACCAGGGTCTTCCCTCTGGGGGCAGACTGCATACGGTCCCACTGGTTTGCCGACAGGGCTTCCACCCCAAAGTCACCAGTATCCACAAGTGAATTGGCAGTTGCCTTTTCTTGCTACTTTGGATCTGCCAGATTTATCTAGGATTCTTAATGATCCTATTCGTCACTCTCCCCAATGGCCTGCTATTCCTGCAAAGCTTCCATCAGACATTCCAAAATTCGATGGGAAGGTGGGAGAGGACCCAAATAATCATGTCATTAATTTCCATTTGTGCTTCTCGTCCAACTTGTTGATGGACGACTCCATTCGACTACGTCTTTTTCAACGAACTCTTACAGGTGCTGCTGCGAAGTGGTACATTGAATTACCACAAGGTTTCTTTTCGGATTTCAACACCCTTGCAATGGCCTTTCTAACACATTACCAGTTACCGATCCGTTAAGATACTGGAACTGAGATTTTAACCTCCTTCAAACAAAGCTCGAGCACTCATATATCTGATCATATTCATGAGTGGCGACGGAGGCAACGTCTCATTAAACTTGATCTTCCTGATTAGTTACTGGCAGAATGGTTTACCAAGTCTTTTGTAAACAAAATTGGTAAAGACATTGCTATGGGCGGTGTTGTCACAGAAGAGCAGGCTATTAGTCGTGCTCAATATCTTGATCTTGTTTATTCGCAAATGGGAACCTTGTATGATTTACTACCTGATTTACCTTGTCCTAGTAGTTCCAGCCCTTCTACTACTTCGGCTTCCTCGCATGCAACTGATGGTGTGATTGGTTCCACTCATAGCCACTCACATTCCATTTCAACTACAACCCCAAAATCCAATTCTTCTAATGTTCAAAGTGCTCCGTATCCTACTCCTCCAACCGGTAAAACCTCTGAAGTGAACGCGGTTCAATCTACGCCGACCGGTAAGAATAAGTCTAAGAAAGGGAGAGGCAAGAATAAGGAGGGTAAAAACAATAATCAGAATGAGCAAACCAACTCCTCTCCTGTTGATGACCAGGATAAGCGCAAACCACGCTACCCTTACCTTATCTGTGGTGACGATCACTACACAAAGGATTGTCCAAGGCGTACCGAGGTTAATAAGTTCCTTCAAGGAACACCAAATCCCTCTACGCCGACAGTCTTGTCTCAACCCTTCCCATCTCAACAACAGGCTTTGTTGGTCATCCACGACCAACCCTCTACTTCTACATCATCTTATGTTTTGATGTGCACTGGTGATTCCAATAAAGACAATGTTGCACTTACCACTAGAGCTAAAGACTATACTCCTTCTAAGGAGAAGGTTGACAACTTACCTTCTGATCTGGTACAACCCTCTCCACCGAATCCACTTATAAACGGTCCTCTTCATCTCGAACGACCGAACCTCGATACAGTTATACGACCACCCCCGAAAGGTGTCGTTAATAAGTTGACATTCAATCCTCATGCTCGGGCAACCCAGAACTATAGCATTGTCAAAGATCTGGCCCAAGCACCCTCAGCGATGTCTGCCCTGGAAGTCCTTCAGTCTTGTCCTGCACAACGAAGGGCGCTATTGAAAGCTATCGGTGGCATTGATCCAACATATATGAATCTGATAGTCTTTAACTTGGAAGATCATATTCCAAGGTTACCCCCACAACTTGCATTTCAAATCCAAGTTGTTGTCGCTGACAAGAGCATTTGCTAGACTGTTATTGATGAGGGTGCCTCTACGTGTGTAATGTCTTTTACTTGTTGGAAAGCCATTGGATCTCCTCCTTTAAACGAATCCAAAAACACTTTAAGAGCCTTCAATGGCTCGGGTTTTAAGCCTTATGGTGTTCTACCATCGTTGCCTGTCACTCTGGAAGGTAAGACCGTCCACGTGGAAGTGGAAGTTTTTGATACCCCCCTAGATTATAATCTTCTACTTGGTCGTAGCTGGGTCGATTCTATGCGTGCTGTTGTGTCAACCCTTTTCCGTGTCGTACGATTTCCTCACTAGGGAAAATTGGTTACAGTCGATCAAATTGCCTTTTTTAATGCTGATACTCACGTTGGCAATGTGCCTTTCATCGCTAAAACCCCACCAGGTTACGAGAATGTTGGAGTCGGTCTTTTAAAAGATTCTTCGTTAATGGGTACTTTCCGCATACCACCACCACCTGATATTCCACGCCCGTTTATTGCTTCTCTTAATATGATCTCTACTGTGCCTCATGAACTTCCTATGTCTGCTGACCCTTGGATAGTCCCTGATCTTGGAGATCATGTTCGTTTCGGCGATGTCATGCCTTTAAGTCCGGTCGAGTCTGCTTATCAAGATATTCAATCGGAAACCCTTCCTACTTCTTCTTTTGACGAGTTGTCTCCTGATCCTTTCCGTGTCATCTTTCCCATTGACGAGATGATCATGTCCGTCATGGAGGACACCGCTTGGGACGATGGGTATCATCGTTCCATACTGTTTCTGGAACAACAAACTCTTGAGAATTATCAGTGGATTTCGACTCCGTCGACCGTTGTTGTTATCTCCACGGTTTCCCAATCTACACGAGATGTATTTGCGGAAGGGAACCTCAGTAAAATTTCTCCCACGGTGCCCATAGATATTTCAATTAAACCTGGGATAGTCGAGAACGTTCATATTGGAGCTTCGTGTTCTCCCGAAGAAATTGTCACTTATACTTCCTTGTTTAAATAATTTCATGATATCTTTGCATGGAGTTACGAAGAGATGCCGGGTATTTACCCTGCTATCGTCGTTCATGAGATTAAGACATACCCCGGAGTTAAACCAGTCCGACAGCGCCTCCATCCTGTCCATCCACGTAAAGCGACAGCCATTAAACTCAAAGTTGAAAAACTTCTTAAAGCCGGTTTTATTTATCCCGCGGCATTGACGGAATGGGTTTCCAACCCAGTACCGATTGATAGAAAGGGTGGTAGTATATGCGTTTGTGTTGATTATCGGGATATCAACAAAGCTTGTCCAAAGGACAATTTTCCGACCCCTTTCGTTGACCAGATCGTCGATGACTGTGCCGATAGTGAAATATTTTCCCTCATGGATGGATTTTCCGGCTATAATCACATCAATATCGCTCCTGAGAACCAACATAAAACGGATTTTATTTGTCCTTGGGGTACTTTCGCCTACAGGAAACTCCCCTTCGGTCTGAAGAACGCAGGTGCTACATTCCAACGTGCTATGTCTTACACATTTCACGATATCAAGCATATTGTTCAACCTTATTTGGACGATTTGCCGGCTCACTCTTTACGTCGAGTCGATCACCCTAATCATCTCCGAGAAATCTTCGTTCGTTGTCGATTCTATCGCATTCGCCTGAATACTCATAAATGTGTCTTTTGCGTAGGATCCGACCGTCTCCTCGGTTTCATTGTTTCACGCCATGGGATCCGGGTAGATCCTATCAAGGTCGAGGCGATTCTTAATCTCCCTCCTCCTTCTTCTTTGTGCCAGTTACAAAGTTTGCAGGGGAAAGCAAACTTTCTTCATCGTTTCATCCCGAATTACGTCGAGATTACTCGCGGTTTCACATGTCTTCTAAATAAAGGTTCAGAGTTTGTCTGGGATAAGGTTTCTAACAACGATTTTGAAGATTTAAAGTTATCCCTCAAAAAAGCTCCTCTTCTTTTCCCTCCGGATTATAGTCGATATTACTTTCTTTATCTAGCTGCGTCCGAGTATACTATTGGCATGGTCCTCATTCAAGAGGATGATAACCACGATGAACATGTTATCTATTACTTGAGTAGAAGTTTATCATCCACGGAAATCAAGTACCAACATGTTGAGAAGCTGGCCTTGGCTACTGTCCAAGCAGTTCAACGTTTTCGTCATTATATTCTCTCCAAGAAGACTACAGTGATTTCACACTGTAACCCCATGCAACATATATTGACACGTCAATTGCTGGGGGGAAAGTACTCCAAGTGGATTTTTATTCTCTAGGAGTTCGATTTGGAATTCGATCGCGCCACGTCGAAGAAATCTCTAGTTTTCACTGAATTAATTTGTGATTTTCCCCACACTGCCATGGAAAAGGTAGCAGTTGATTCGTTACCTGAAGAATCACTTTTCCTTACCAGTACCGACGATATTTGGTACGGATATATCATTATATATCTCCAAACTCAAACTTTCCGGTCTGCTCTGTCCAGTAATGAACGACATCGCGTCCGTTATCAAGCATGCCATTATATTATCCTCAGCGATACTCTTTACTGTCGAGGCATTGACTTTGTCTTTCGGTGTTGTTTGACTTTTGAAGAAGCTGAGAAAGCGTTGAATGACTACCATTCGGGAGTATGTGGTGGTCATATGTCTGGGTATGCTACTGCCCAGAAGATCTTACGTGCAGGTTACTTTTGTCCTTCCCTATTCACTGACTGCATTACTGCTGTTCAGAAGTGTCATGCCTGCCAGACTTATAATCAGAAGATTCGAACGCATCCTGCTCCCCTTCATCCTGTAGTCTCAGTAGGTCCTTTTGCTAAATGGGGCATTGATTTCATGACATGTCACCCTCACTCGGTCGGGAGGCATGGTTACATTATTGTAGCTGTTGATTATTTCACAAAGTGGGCCGAGGCGATGCCGAAATTCGACAATACTAGGACGACTGCAGCCTTATTCCTTTTCAACCATGTCATCACTCGTTTTGGTGTTCCTCAGGCTATCGTTACCGATCACAATAGTCATTTTAGGAATTATATGATGTCTGAACTTACAAAGAAGTTGGGCCTTCGTCATGATAGCTCAACACCCTATTATCCACAGGCCAATGGCCAGGTCGAAGCCATCAATAAGGTTCTTATAAATATGATTCGACGGATGATAGGAATCCATAAAACTAGCTGGCACACGATGTTATTTTCAGCATTGTGGGCATATCAGACATCTGTTAAGTCTGCCAAGGGATTCACGCCTTTTTGATTAGTTTATGGCATGGAAGCCATTCTGCCAATAGAATGTGAGATACCGTCTTTGAAGCTAGCTGTATAAATCTTACCTAATACTTCTACCGAAGAGGAACGTCTGTTGTATTTGATGCGATTAGACGAGACTTTCCATGACGCTACTCTTGTAATAGAAGCCCAGAAGAAACGTGTTAAGGCACAGTATGACAAGCATGCCAAACCTCGTGTCTTCTCTGAAGGAGATCTTGTTCTTCTATATGAACAAGATAAAGATGTCCTAGGAGCTGGGAAATTCGAACCAATGTGGCGTGGGCCTTACATTGTTAGCAGAGTGTTGGAAAAAGGAGCGTATGAACTAGTTGATTATGATGGTGTACCTTTGAGTGAACCC
>JASDQU010195923.1:0-19806 GCA_032191745.1 Picea mariana | reverse complement strand
AACCTTGTGAGAATCAGAAAACAAAACACTTGCAAATAATCAAGTCTTCAAAAACCTATGCTCTGATACCAACTTGATCTAAAAATGAAGAAGACTTGCATTCTTGAAAATATTTGCAAATAAAATTTATGTGTTAAAATGAAAATGGATCAACTTTGCAACACAACTTTAATAGGATTTACTCATTCAAGATGCATATAAACAACAACAATAACAATGAATAGAAAACACATAACACAACAAATGATAAAGGATTTCACCCCTCTCTTGGGCTAAATCTCCTGGTCCAGCTTCCAATGGATCATTTGTATTATTTTATCAAAGTGCTCAAAAATGTGCTTTAAAATGCTAAAAATGCCAAATAGACTACTCCAATGGCTTCAGAACATCCAAAAACTCCTAGCTGGGCTTTTTCGGTACCTCGTTTGTCCAAAGATTGAAGAAGATAGGCTTCCTGGAAGTCTCCCCTTCAAGCTTGTTGTCTTTGCATCTACAAAACGCACCCTTGTTGGCTCAACCTAGCCCACATGCATATTTAAGCATAAAAACTTGGCATTGGGTGAAACCGCACAACCGGTATAAACTGTTGAACGATTACACGTTGGCCTTTAACTACCAAGGCCCGTGGGCACATGGTCACCACATGACCGCGCGCAATACACAACAGGGCTAAAGTTTCAAACCGTATGCAAAAGCATGGATTAAACTGCGCGCATACATGTTGGTCACATGTTATGTCAAACCGTGCACGTTCAAAATGGTTACATAAATATTACGGTGGGTTTAACCGCTCGTAGCACCGGTCGTATGCAATATATATATATAACCATGGGGCGGGGCTTAGCCCCGTCCCGGTTCACGCCCCAATACACATTTTTACAAGTTCAAAGATATTATAACACATTCATATGTTAAGTAACATGTGCGGGCGCGTCGGTTGGGCAGACTTTCCCAAGGCTTTACCCTGCCCGGAAGTCACGGGGTCGACTCCTGCCAAGTGCAAAGATTTTAATCCAATAAACATGTGACACATGGCGGCCATTGATTGGGCCACATGTCACCATCTTGTTCGCTGCCAATAAGCCATGTCACATGCCAATTGTCTCAATAGATTCCTGCCACATGTCGTATGACCTGCCACGTCAGCGTCCGTACGGACTATACGGATTGTACAGTCAACACCCCTTTTTTTTGCCTATTTGTAAATTTGAACAGAACGCGATATCTCTCGCTCTTGACATCTGTTTGAACCCAAACGAGTTGGATTGGGTTCGTAACGATGAGGCCTACACTCTCGTTCGATTTGAAGCGATTCCGAACACTTTGATTTTTTGAGCAAAATATGATCCCCTGGATCATTCCAACAAGCTTGTTTCTGCTGCATTTTACAGTTTGCTTATTTCCTTATTGAATATAAAACTAGTTTTACTGTATCTCTGTTATTTTGTGTTATGAATCTGTTAATAATCTATAGTCATTTCTTTCTGCTCATAAAATTTGGATCAATTGGAGCCTCATTCCAATTGCAGCTAGAAAACAAAGGAATTTGGTGCTTCCAATGAATGTAATTCTTAAATACATATAAGAAAAAGATTTATGTGGTTTTCTGTTTCTTTGGGTTTCCATGTAAAAACACCGATGTACTATGTATCTGTATGATTGCTCATTTTTTCATTTTTTATTTACTCTACAACTATTGGATGAAATGATACATTGATATAACACTTGCATATTATGGTTAAAAATGATTAAATTGATCTATTATTGATTCACCCATCCTCTCAGTAATCCAACACTATCCTCATCCTCAGTATCATACACAGGAAGAGATGTAGAATCCTCAACATTAGATGATTGGAATATCTCCCCATGGTCATCACAAGTAGTACAAGATGTTGCAACCTCATTTTCTCCATATAACACACTAGTGTCATTGGTATGATTGGTTAGTTCATAAGTTTTTCTTTGGTATTCCTCTATGCAAAAATCCTCAACATGGCTAGATGCATGCAAATCACCCTATGATTCTTCCAAACCCCCATCATGAGTTGAGTTTTAGGCTTCACCAACCTTTCTAGATTTGGGCCTTTTGCTCCTCTTCTATGATAAAAGTGTAGCTCCTCCCAATCTCTTACCATATTATATTGAGTCACCTATATGTCCTACATAAGTTTTATCATCCCCTTGTCCATGTTGATTTTTACCTATAGTTCTTTTGTAAACCATGTAATTACAGGTTGGAAATATCACCAGCTCTGATACCATTGTAATGTTCCCAATGAGAATATTCTAGGAAAACAATGGTTTGTTGTCAATTATGTATTTTTTATTGTGCATTTAAATCAAATAATTGCATTACATGTGTTGTTTGACTGATTGAGTACTTTTCACAAATAGTTTTCTAGTATACCCATAATGAATATTTTATCAAATATGTTTCACACAATTGAATACACCAAAATGGAAGAGATGATCATGGCATTTGATTATGAATGGAATCTTCAGAAAAAACAACAATACAAATATCCACTAACTATAATAACAATTGCACCAAACATTACCCACACAAATTTCTATTGGTTCCTATGGAAGCTACACAAAACACACAAAAAGAAAACAAAACATAGAATATCGTAATGATCCTCCTAAATATACTACGAAAAATACACTCTTGTAACCCACACCATCCTGATCGAATTTTCCCCTACAAACTCTTGATCATAGAGGTCCTTGTGAGACACGCTTGGTCATCTAGCGGGGCCTCGCAGGACACCCTTAAATCAAACTATGGCGATTCCTTCGACCTGGTTCTCTGAAACCCTCCAGAAACCTATAGATGTCTAATCTTGGCCTTGTCTAGAAAACTTCGTAAACCTTTTGCACACTTTGGTATGCCTCCAACAGTAAGCTAAAATCCCTAGTGAATCTCCACTAGAAATCCTGGATTAATTCCCCTCTTTTCTAGGATCGAATGGAAATCATAGATGGATTACCCTCTTGTCTAGCTAGGGTAGATACTACACCACTAAAACTAAACCTCTAGTGCAAGGTTTTTTCCCAAAACCCCAACAAAAACATTGGCTACAAGAGCACTCCAATAATATATCAAATCATCATAATGATAAGTGAGGGGTTACCTTTCTTTTATTCTTTTCCAACCCCTTCTATATCCTTCCTCCATGCCTTCTATAAATTCCCCATTTTGACTAAATCAATCCTTATAAAACTTTTCCCTTTTTGACCAAATCTAATGTAACACTTTTTTTCCCTCCAATTTTCACTTTAGGATTAAAATCCACTTTAATAATAGTTAAGTAACTTAATAATATAAATTTAATTTAATTCCCTAATGTCACTTTAAAAACATAACATCTCCTATCTAAGTGACATTAAAGAACCCCCTTTTTACTCCATTTTCTCCACTGAAAATCCACAAAAGTCCCTTCCAATATGAAATGAGGAAACCCAAAAATAGGGACATGATAAATTCTCCCTTCCCAAATATTTCTTATCCTCAAGTAATTCCATCATGACCTGGCGCTACATCGATTGATCGAAACTGAGACTAAAAATGATACCAGGGTCCCCAACCACCATGTAGGATGTGAAGCAACCTTCTCTCAAGGCATGGTATGATAATGTACTATCATAAGAGGCCTCTTGAAAACCACCAACAAGCAAGTCCACTCGGTGTTGAAACAACTTGATCAACTCATCAATGTAATGCTCTTCTAGGGAACAAATCTCATCAGAGAAAAAACTAGCTCTCACATCCATGTCAAATATTGCACTGTCTCATACAGAAATCCTAGGGTCCCAAGCTATCCTTATAAAGGAACCACTATGTTGATTTTGTGCTACCTTGATCATAGTCGTTCGACCATCATGCCCACTCTGCATCCACAAGAAGTAATTTGTCAAAGGATCACATCCACTATCGAGGATCATTCCCATATAATGTATTCCCACTCTACAATTAGATATCATATAGAAGTCTATATGGTCACCAACTAATCAATCATCGACTACACCTAGTTTCCAAGTATGAAAGGGAAAATCCCAAATATTCCAGAAACCCCATTCTATTGCAATCGTCCAATCATATATTGGATAATATCACATGTCTTCCATGAAGTCCCTCCATGCAAACACAAGAACCCCGTAGATGGTAAAATTTCGAGGATTCCAAACTAGCCTTTATCTTGGGAAGCACCATATACTCATAGCACTAGTTTATAAAGAGACAATACAATAATCCACTTGATTTCCCCTAATAATCTAGGAAATCATAAGATGCATAAACTTGGTCAAATCCTTGGAAGACCACTCCTCCAAGATACCACTTTTAAGCATGTCAAAACTAAACTCAGAAAAGTCAAAGTCGGTCCTTCCGTCTCTAATAGTAACTGAACTGTCAAGCAATGTAATATTAGGGTCCCAAATTAATCCTCGAAGGGTACCACCATGCTAACCTGGCACCACTCTGATCATCATCATCAGACCAATCTACCTAATCGTCATCATCCTCTATTGGAACCCCAAGCTAAACTCCCATAAAGGAATGAAACCACTATCTTGGATCCTCCCCTACGATGGTTTCTTAGTGAGACATAAACCTGCAAATACACAACCAACCTCAAGTCTATCCTTCCATAAAGAATAAGTCACAACGTCCCCTCTAATGACTTCCCAAAAACAAAGTGGACAAATTACTATCACGACTATATCGAACATCATATGAATCAAGCTATCTCTCATATGAATTCTCGGATCACACCACCAAATAGGAATTCCACCACTCCTAATACTTGTTCGCTTTTTTTGTACAATATTGGTAACCATCAAAGTCAAAATGATCCAAGTTCCTCGTATTCCATCATCTGGTGGAAACCTAGTAATCAACTATGTTCTCGTTGATCTGTTCATCACTACACCAGTAAATCTGATATATTCATCACCATCAATGTACCCAAGTAATATGTGGAGTCTAAATACCTTCCTAGAAAGTATTTGAGTTACCTGCAATGCCTCATACTCATACGATTACCCATAATTCCCTTCCAAAGGTGAAAAATACATAGCACTCATAATCTCCTCCCTAAGTGTGCGCTCAGAGATTGTATGCGTGTGACCTCCATAATGGATAATTCCATCCACCACTTGATCAAATAAAATATTTGTGAGATGATCCAATACAATATCGATGTCCTCCTATTCTCTCACCACATATCCCAAACAAAATAAATCTGACATGGCGATAATATTTCATGCCTCACCCAACTTACTCATGTGAACCCTCCATGTCGTGTTGAATCTACTGCTAGAATTAGAGAATAGAAATATATGCCACTGCTCATATCTACAAGAATAGAAAGTATCATTTGCTTTGGTCAACCCCAATGGTATGACCAACAACTCAAGATAACATCCGAGAGAAATCCTATGGGTAGCCTTCTCTCTGTCCTTACTTTGGTGATATCCCATTTGAAGATCAATCTCCAAGGAATATTTCTCTCCATTAAACACATCCATCCACTCATCGATCCTGAGTGAACTAAATTCAATGATATGTCTAAATTCCCCAGTTGGAGGTCTCCTCTGGGGAAACATCCCAAAAACCCATTTCACACCATTTTTCACCATTGTATGTTGTTGTAGACCACTACACGCCACTGTATATTCATGTAGTACCCTATATACTATATGTGAAACTCTATCAATCACTCTACTAATATCAACTGATCCTGGATCCTAGAGTGATGTATCCACATATTCCTATACTCAATCCATGAATCAACCGGTGCATATACTTCCTTTCTATATGGTACAGAAGGAGTATGCTCAACTACGTCATATGTAGCTAAGCCTCGAGACAAAATAAAAAACTCATGATCCATGCAATACAAAATAGGTGCACTGCCAAAATAATTTGTGTCAAAAATCTTGTCTTACACCTACAATTTTGAATGCTCCTCGTGTGGAATCACCACAAGAGGCTCCTCCCTCATATCATGTGTGCCACTCCTACTCTCATGTTTCATTTCTTCCAAAGATTATGGAGTCTCTGTTCCTTTCAACGATGAAGAGAGTGCCAAAATAAGCTAGTAACAAGGCTCCTCACTCTCCCTTTCCTTGTCCTCAACGAACTTGAGAGAACTGTCCCTATCCATGAACAACTTCAAATACTTGGATTTCATATGCTCTATTTTTTAAATCAATTACAACATGCTAAGTAGTTCACCAAGTTGGATCGAAATGAGGATACCACCATGTATGTGCCAGAGAAGAAGACACATGGAAGACTACCTTTAGGACAAGGAAATGCATGTATAAATTGTTGGTAATGTCATTTTGCTTGTGTAATTCACTAGCTACATTTGTGAGACTTATGAATGATTTATTACATCCATATTTATATTCATGTGTTATAGTATATTTGGATGACATATTGGACCTTTATGGCTCTACTTTGGAAGAGCACATCTCACATCTTATGCAGGTGTTAGAGACCCTAAAAAAGCATCAGATATTGGCTAACCTGAATAAATGTGAGTTTTCTCGATAATCATTGTTGTATTTGGGGTATGTGACCGATGGAGGGGAACTTCAGATAGATCCTACAAATATGGATGCCATCATGAAATGACAATTTCCTACAACTGTCACTTAGGTTAGGAGTTCTTTCGGAGAAACACAGTACTTGTAGAAGATCGTAGCTTCATTTTTTAGCAATAGTTGCACCACTCCATGCCAAAACATGAAGTAGTAAGAGTTTGGAGTGGGGGAAGAATCAATAGAAGGATTTCAACGAGTTGTAAAGAAATATCATTCGAGCACTAGTTTTCGCATTCCAAAACTGAAAAATCCTTTCGAATTGGAGACATATGCAAGTGGGTATGCCATAGGAGTATTTTTTATGAAAGGGGGAAGGCATATATGTTATCATTTGAAATAATTCATAGGGAAGTTATCAACTACCCTACCTATGACAAAGAACTATATGCCTAGTTCAAGCTTTCAAGAAGTGGAAGCAATGTTTGACATGAAATGATACCATCATCCATGCATATCACCGACCTCTATAGTATTTACAAGCCTTGATTAAGCTACAACAAACAAGACATTACAAGTGGATCGTTTTTTTACAATAATTTCATCTAGTCATCAAGTATAAGAAGATAATCACAAATAGGTTGGAATACATGCTTTCAAGGCCACCGACATCCAATATTAAATCTTTGATAACTGTAATGCACATGGATCCTTTTATCCATGATGCATACAAAGAGGCATAGATAGAAGATGATGACTTCAAGGAGAAGTTTCAACAGATGTATGGCCAAATTTGTGTAGAAGAATGTGAAAATAAGGATAAATATCATCTCTAGAATGGGTCACTCTATAATATAGATAAGCTCTGTGTTCCTAAAGGTGAAATATTGTAGCTTGTCATAGAGGCTCACACCTCTAAGGTTGTATAAAATTTTGGTGTTGGGAAGTTGATTTCTAACTTATAGAGATATGTATACTGGCCTAGAATGCAATAAGATGTATCATAATATATTAGATGACTCATACTTTGTTGTACTAGCAAGTCCAATAATAGGAACCAAGGTCTATACCATCCCTTACCTATACCCACTCAACCTTGGGAAATAATTTCAATGTATTTTGCAAGAGGTTCACCAAGAACCGGGTAGAACATGACTATATATTTGTGGTAGTTGATAGTTTCATGAATATGTGCATTCACATGCCTTTTAAAAATACCTTCAAATAAAAATAACCAACAAACACGTTCTTTTAACCAGACTGGGTGCACTTTGGGATACCAAGGAGCATAATCTCATATAGGGATACCATATTTATCCGTGCATTATGGACTACATTGTTGGAGAATATGGATACTACGTTGAAGAGATATACAACTTTCCATCTAGAGATATATTGGTAGAAAAAAGTATTCAATAGTAATTTAGTGCATTGTTTTAGGTCACAATCGAAAGCATATGAAGACTTTGGATGAAAATTTGATCTATATACAACACTCTTATAATAGAGCAATCCACACTTATACCAATAAGTCACCTTTTGAAACTTGTTTTAGATATTTTCCACGTCCTTCACCCTTGGATGTTGTATATGGACAAAAAGGAGGAGTGAGGGAGGACCTCATAGTTGATGCAATGAGAGTAGATTTTTTTTTGAAAAGATTAGGTAGATTCATTTGTACAAGATATTTTGAAGAATTCATAGGAAACGTATAAGTCTATACATGATCACAACAAAATTGATAAGTCATTCAAAGTGGGATACAAGGTTTGGTTACAATTGAACAATCAAATACTACATGGTCCTAGTAATCATATCAAGGCTCTGCAGTATGGCCCTTTCTCGATATTAGAGAAGGTGGGAGATAACTCCTACATACTTAGTATAATTGCATAAATGCACATTTACTCAGTAGTGAATGTGGATAATCTAAAACTCTATGAGCCTTCCATGTTGTATTAGGAGGAGGAGAAGGTCCTACCTACCATAAAAGAATTAACACCATATTCTAAGGCAGAGTTGGCACGAGACACAATTTTGCGCAAGAAGTCAAAATCTACAAGATTGGGTTGAAAGGAAAACTTCCATGAAATAAAAAATGGTACTCTAGGGAGAAGGCAGAGGAACATTTTCCTCACCTCATTCAGTAAATAGTTTTGGGACCAAAATCCTCGCTAAATGGGGAGGTGTGATCTTGATTTTATCACTATATAAATTTTCATATATCTCAATACTTTCTCGGTGGAAAAAAATGGAGGAATTATCTTTCAGAGCCATTTTAGCAGCATGTCCCGATTTGAAAATTGGGTCCAAAAAATTGTCTAAAATATTTTGGAGCTATTTTGAGGCATCAAACAAATTTTTTTTTTTTTTTGAAAACCTAATTTGGAGGAAGATTCCATATTCTACACACTGAGACCTTTCAAATGGTGCAAGAATCACCCCAATCAGACTTTGTATGTGAAAGTTATGCATCTTGCAATTTGACTTACCATGTTTATCACCATGGTACAAATGGGTGCCATGTCATCTTCTAATACCCAAAAAGTGTGGGGTTGGCCATGTGTGGAATTTCAATAAGATTCTATAATGTCCAAACCTTATCACTAACTGTATATGACTATCAGTCAATGTTAAGTATCGAGTTGCTAGGAGGAGACTGGGTTTCATTAATATTTTTGTATGACACTTATTCCATAGTTCAGAAGAGAATCCAATGAGTGGTATTTTTAAATCATATCATAGGCGGAAGGAGATTATGTAGAATCCATTCATGCCATAGTGTCAAAGGAAACACCATAGTGAGTGCCTCTTTCTTTGTACTTTCTTTCCATAACTAAAGAAAAGAGAGAAGAGAATAGGCCTGACCTTCTTGCTAGGTTTTCTCCTATATTGGGCTTCCCATGATACATCCTATGTTAATTTGTGAGGATGGTTTGTATATTTTTTCCTATTCTTTCATTCTCGTTTTCAGTTAATTTAATAAATTCAAGAAAACCTAGTAATTGACTAATAAGGGATCTAACGAAATAAACTACACAAACATAATATTTCATAATAGTTTAATATTTTTTGTGATGAATGTTTCTAGTGGAATATCCATGACAAATTATAGGTCAGTCATTTTGCACAATCCATGTCCATGAATTATGGTTGTGGGCTTAATATCTAGATTATATCCCTAGATATCATTCATTTAATCTATGCAAATTTACCTAGGTTCCTTGGGATTGAAATTGAATTATGTCAATTTCATTGATATTGTAGGCCCAAATTTTAGAGTGACCTCTTCCAATATTAAAAAGGTAATTTTGGTAGATTTCCTAATATACACATAAAAGTTCATTGGAGGCTAAAGTAGTGTTGCTTCATTGGAATCAAAGTTTCTCTATGTGATATTCATACCTTATATATGGTCTATAATACATGTAATTGATGTTATCATGATCTCCACACATGGAACGCTTTTAAATCTCGAAGGTGGCCTTCGAGAACTAAATGCACATTTATGAGGAAAACATGGTAAAATCCATTGTTTTACCTTGAGACTTAACCAAGAGATTTCTAGTGATATGGAATGAGAAAATAATTTTATATGATGTTAGAAACTATAATTATGCATGTGGTTTTACCATTTCATTCATTTTCCCACTTTCTGTGCCATTCCCACCAAACTTGTTTTTGTGTTCAAGCACCGATACCATGAATCTCATGATGCAACTTTGCAGGCTACCTAGTCATGATATTTCTTCATTAAATGCATCCTGGCACCACTGCCATATGCCTTGATAAGTTATTTATCTCTCCCTTGCATGTCATAGTATTATTTCGTTGGAATGCACATATGTCAAGTTATCATTCCCACTTGTTGGTCTTGGATAACTATCCCCTCATGCCATCATGTGTTCTTGAAGGGTTATGACTCTAAGTTTTCTTCCATGAATGATTGTGAAAATGAGGAATGAAAAGTATGCAAAGGGACATGAGATCATATTAAGCCTCAATATCATATAGGGAAATAATCAACAAAATGAACCAATAGACTTAGGATGATCTTGTGCAAGAGAAAAGACAAATAAAAAAACAAAATCAAATCCAAATCATGCTTGAGCCAAACGACTTAAATTATGGCTGAAAAAAAAATGAGACTTCATCATGTGTAAAGCCAATCATAATAATAATAATAATAACACACAAAACTAAATATTCATTCAAACACAAGAGTGAAGAAACCAATTAGTACGATTAACTCCAACATATATATAAATAATAAATATTATAATACATAGATTTTCTTCACTATATTACCACAATGATAGAAAAAATTAAAAAACAAAGTCCTAAAGTATGGAGAATTTCTACTCAAGCCTCCATACATGGATAAATTATGAAGTATTATAATATATAAATTACATTTGCTAGATTATTGAAAGGAAGAAAACTATTATATAATATAGAATGAATGGGATGAGAATACATGCTTTTCATTTGATACTAAAGTGTCATTAAATATAGGTATGAATTAACATTAATAATAGTTTGTATTTTATTTTAATTATAAGTATAAATTAACATTAATAATATTTTTTAGTTTATTTAATAATTCACGGAGATTGGGTTCTGGAGAAAAACCCTAGCACTGTTCCCATGCAAGCCTCTGCCTGATCGACCCAGTACACGCCGCGGCCACGAAGCCCCAAAGCTCCAGTGCGAACCCTTACTGGCTCTGATCCGCAGCCATGGGCGCTGAAGAGGGGGGGAAACCCCCCTCATAGAGCAACATAACAACTAATGACATATCTGGAACGAGGGAAAAATGACCATCATTCGAGCCACCACAGCAAATCCGAGATCAACTCCTCGCCAAGTAACAGGGCTTTCGAACGGAAATGGAAACGGAAGCTAGCACATCTCATCCCAGAGCACCCCGTGGCTGGGAGCTTGGGAAATGCATCCTGCAAATGGAAAAGGAACCCAGGTACCTCATAAGCTCAACCAGGGTGGGGGAGCACACCCAGTTCATGCAAGAACATGCCCTCATTGGCAAATGTTTGGGACTCTGGCCATCAGAAAGAGATCTGAATAAATGGATCAAACATTGGTGGAATCCCAAAGGAGACTATGAGGTCTAGCTCAGCTCGAAAGGCTTCTTCACCATCTTATTATAAAACCTAGAAGACAGAGATCGCATCTTTGAGAACAACCCTTACTTCTTCAACTCAGCAGGGCTATTCCTAAGGTACTGGACAGAGCGCTTTAGCCCGGATAAGGAGGACTTTACAATGGCACCCGTATGGATCCGCCTCTATTCCCTCCCGTAAGAGTTCTGGCTGGAGGAGATTCTTATGGGAATAGGAAATACAATCTGTCAATACGTGAAGGCCTCTGAAGCCAAAAATCAACGCAAATACACTTCATATGCCCAAATATGTGTCTACATTAACATAGCTAAATCCTTACCAGGTGCGGTAATACTAGAGTATCAGGACGATGAATGGTCACAAACCCTTGACTATGAACACATCCCGTTCAGATGCAGAAAATGTCACGAACACGACCATCTATTCTGGGACTGCCCTCTAAATCAGAAATCTCCCAAGGCCAGCCAAAATATGCAGAAAGACAGTTTCACAACGATCCAGACGAGGAAGGAAAATCCCACTCGAAAGAAAACAACTGACCCCAGACCAAAGATCCAGACCAGGAACGCCTATGATATACTGAGCCAGCTACCTGAGGACGAGGAAATCCAAGATCCAAATGATGTATTAAAGAAAGGCAAAGGCTAGAACCCCACACCCTCCCCCTCTGATCCGAATAAAGAGATCAATGCAGAGGAAAAAGGGGATGCAGATGCCCTCAATCAGAAAGACCTGCAAGGCCTTCCAGAAGAACAAATTAGAAAGGTGCATAAGGTCTACCTCGATTCAACAGCAGGATCCATAGCTCCCCTTGTCATCGCCACAGAATCAAGCTTCGGCTCTAAGAAAATACCACGTGAGAATAAAATAAGGGGAAGAAAACCAGTACATCAGCTAATTAAAGAAGCTGGAAATCTAATGATCAACTCAGGTCAAATACAGAAGCTCTCGGAGGGATACCTCCACCCACACCCCTCCTCATAATGATGAAGATTATCACTTGGAAGATTAGTGGACTCAACGACAGATCCAAGCAAAAAATTCTCAAGTATTACGTCAAGGAGGAAAGCCCAGACATTCTAATGTTACATGAAACTAAATGTGCAGGAATGGAAGATGAAACCATCTTCCAACATATATGGAAAGGTTGCAACTACGTCCACACGGACTCTGCGAGGGCCTCGGGGGGTCTAGCAATCCTTAGTGGACCCTTTTCCACTGTACGTACCTTGTCATCTCACTTTGAAGTTATAGGCTCAAATCAAGAGGGGACCATCACCAATGTCTAAGGCCCACAAGGGCAATAGGATAAAATCAAATTTATGGAAAAGATGACCCAAGTTAAAGCATTGGCAAACACGCCCAACTGGATCCTAGGAGGAGACTTTAATATGATCATGTCACTGGAGGAAAAAAAAGGCGGAAGCAAATGACTGGAGCAAGATAGCGGTAAGTTCAAAACCCTCGCTGAACAGTTAAAACTAGTAGACATAGATAACAACAATGGCACTTTCACTTGGTCTAATCATAGATCAGGTAGCCAGCATGTAGCATGTCGACTCGATCGCTTTCTCGTAATAGAGGACTTGATTGAAAGAGACCTCTGTATAGAAAGCTTGATCCTCCCCAAAGCGCGTTCTGATCACTGGCCAATTGCCCTTCATATAGAAATAGAGACAACATCGAAATTTAAACCATTCAGATTTGAGAAATTCTAGCTCACACACCCAGATTTCCAACAACTGGCACAAACCTGGTGGAATCAGTCTCAGACAGATCAGGGTACCAATATGTACAGATTTCAACAAAGGCTCAAGAACATCGGGTCAAGTTCTCCAAGCCTTCAACGCAACCTTCCTCACTCTCATCCCAAAGGAAGAAAGAGTCACGAACCCCAAATAGTTCATACCCATTGCCTTATGCAATGTCATCTACAAGATCATAACCAAGGTGATCGCAAACCAACTCAAGCCAATTCTTCCATTTGTCATTTCTTAAGAACAAGCTGGATATGTTGAAGGAAGACAGATTATGGATAGCGTCATACTGGCACATGAGGTGATCAGCTCTCTCAAATCAACAAAAACCCTAGGTATGTTAATCAAACTTGATCTCTCAAAAGTTTTTTATAAAGCCAGCTGGCAGTACCTCAGAGCTACCCTAAATTCCTTTGGCTTTGATCAAGATTGGGTCAACTGGATTTTGAACCTCACCTCTTCGGCTTTCTTCTCAATCCTAGTCAATGGAGTCCCCTCGCGTCCCTTCTCGGCCTCCAGAGGTATAAGGCAAGGGGATCCACTATCACCCTTTCTTTTTGTTCTAATGGCAGAAGGCCTAGGTCGCTACATCAAATCAGCGGTGCGGGAAGGTGCCCTCAAAGGCCTACCCTTGCATAACATTAGGCCAGCCCCCTCACATAGCCAATTCGTCGATGAAACCCTGCTCATGAACTCCCCTACGGCACACGAAGCCCTTAATCTCAACTCCATCCTTTCTGACTTCACTGAAGCCTCGAGCATGACTTTGAACCTAGATAAATCCAAGCTTTTCTTTTTTAACACACCCGTTGCAGTTCATCTACACATTTCCAAAATCTTGGGCATCTCCACGAGCTCCCTTCTGTCCAACTACCTAGGCATTCCTCTCACCGGAGCGCCAGCCAAATCCATTTCATGGGCCAGCCTCCTCCTTTCTATCTCTAACAGACTAGCCAACTGGACCTTTAGACCTTTAAACATTGCAGCCAGATTAGTCCTGCTAAAATCAGTTCTTCAAACCCTACCCACCTACCTATTCACTGCCTTAGCCACTCCCAAGCATATCATTAGAGCGATCAGAAACATCCAGAGGAACCTCCTCTGGCAAGGCCTGCAACCCAATAAGAAATGGGCACTAGTCTACTAGGATAAGGTTTGTACACCAAAAAGCAGAGGAGGCCTTGGGCTTCAGGACCCGGGAAAGCTCAACCAGATAATGGGGGCCAAGATATGGTGGAGATGGATGAAAACACCAGACGCATTATGGGCACAAATCTGGAAGAACAAATACGCTCCCTCCATGAAGCCAGATCAACTGATCAAACACAATGTTCGAATCCAGGGTTCGAACATTTGGAACACAAGTTGGCAAAACAAAGACATAATACAAAAACACGCTTTCTGGGAAATACACAATGGAGACAGTGCAGGGTTATGGCAAGACTCGTGGCAACAACTCAAACCTCTAAAGGACCTAGAAGAGCTCACACCCATCCAACAAGCTCTCAATCAAGCCCCTTCACTGAAGGTAAAGGATATTTGGAAACCTATACGCGCGAGTCAGACCTGGAGGCAATGGAAGACCTCCAACCACGATCTAGGAACCCCTCCCGACTTAAACCTGTCCGCCTGGCATCATGAAGCAGGAAAAAAGAAAATCCCCATGGAGGAGGGGACAGACATCCTCAGATGGGGGCACTCAGCTTCAGGAAACTTCTCGGTAAAGGAAGCCTATCACATACAAGGAAACTACCACAATCAGGAAGTGGACAACATCTGGAGCAAGATTTGTGGTAAGGCACTTTGGCCTAAGGTCTCTACCTTCCTCTAGTTAATCATCCATAACAGAATTCTAACATGGGTTAATCTTAGGAAAAGGGGATTCATTGGGCCCTCAATATGTGTCTTATGTCAATCTCAAGAAGTAAACAAGGAGCATATTTTCAATGATTGTCATTACAGTCAAGTTGTCTGGGACTAGGGGGCGCAAATCATGCACAGATCCAATCAAAATAGAGGCAACATCAGAGACACTATTGAAAATTGGGACTCAATCGCTTATAACAATCCCATTCTGAACTACATCTGCTAACTCCTCCCAGGATTCATTTTATGGCAGATATGGAAGGAGCGAAACAAACGCATCTTTCATTACAAGGACTCCTATGCAGAGTCAACCTGGGACAGAGCTGCCACACTCATCAAAGAAACAATCAGAAGTAAGTATTGGCAACCTAGGGACAAGGACTATAACCAGGAGGAGTTACTCACCCTCCAAAGTTGGCAACTTAATTTAAATGACTCAGTGGCAATTAGATCTCCCAAGAATCGATTCCCTAGCCCAACCACCTGGACCCTCCCCCAAACTGGATTCATAAAAATTAACTTTGATGGAGCTTCAAAAGGCAATCCTGGACCCGCAGGCTATGGAGCTGTGATCAGGAGCTCCAAAGGGGAAATTTTAACTTTGACAGTAGGGTATTTGGGAGAGACCACAAACAATGTAGCAGAATTAACGGGCCTACTACAGGGCCTTCGACATGCAATAACCCTGGCCAGCCACAAAATCATTCTGGAGGGGGACTCACAAATCATCATCCAGCTAATCACCAAGATCCTGCATGGGGGAAATCCACAAAAAATCTCTCCCAGCTCGCGCCTTGCAGGATTGCTCGAAGACTTCAAAGGCCTACTTGGGAACAACATCAACATCATCCCTTCCCATGTTAAAAGGGAGGCAAATGGAGTGGTTGACTACCTGGAAAATGAAGGAGTACAAAGGGAAACAGAACAAATAATCTAGGACACTAGAAGCACTAAAGCCTCAGATCTATCCAAACATTGCCAACTCCTGGCCAGTAAGGATTTTCCAGCCCGGGATGGGGTGCCAAGCGAAAAGGGAGAGGCACGTGGAGGCGCGCAGGGAGAGGCCATTTATGATGGCTCTCGCCTCACACCATAGTTATTTATGAAAGTTCTTACCTCCATCGGCCTCCATTTATCGATGGGGCCTCTCACAAGCGAGCACAGGCCGGCCAGCCAGAGAATTAAGCTCTCGGCTTTAATGGTTGCAGCCATAATTTATGCCATCACCCGCCTTACCGGAAGTCTTAGTGTCCATTCGAAGCTTGCCGAGCAGAGCAGTAGCAGCAGTGCTTTCGACACCCTGGCATTGATCCTCACTCTTGCTATGTCGCGGGCGAGGGGGAGGCCTCACAGGGGAGCTGGTTGGTATGCGGCTGACTCCAGGAGGAAGCGACACCAGAGATTTGAACGGGCTTTGATCCTGGCCAAGAAAAGGCGAAGTCGGGTGACCATAGCAGCGAGCTCGCCCCCCAGAACCTTCGTCGAAGAAATCCCGAACATGGCGCTCCCACCAGAATTTTCTGAGAGTCAGATGTTTATCGTTCCAAACAATTGGAACCCCCCGACATGTATTGGATAAGCAGTGCCACCGCCCGCTTGAGAGATACTTCAGGTCCCAGCGACGCTCTTAATGAAGAACTCACCACTTGCCTGGTAGAGGAGGAGCTGCCGGAAAGCACCACCGACTCGCAACCGAAAAGGAAGAAGCAGGGTCGTCGGGAAATGGATGCCAAGCCAAAGTCACCGCCCTCGCCACCACTCCTACACCCGGAGCACCTGAATCTGATATTTGAGGTTCGAAGCCTGGTGGATGATCAAATTTTCAGAGTCGTCCGCATTATCCAATGCTTGGACATGCTTTACGCAGCCTATTCCAGTGCCACACCTCAGTGACAATGTCCAACCTATGCTCAGCCTTATGTCATTCCAGCCAGCAACGGAAAAGTGAAGGATGCCTTCGAGGACTCCGGGGAATAGGTTCTTCTGTTTCGCATGATTTCCAACTCTATTTCTGTTGTTGTTTACCAGATATGTAGCTCTTCAGTTATTAGCATGGTTAGCATTAGTATAGACCTTACTAAACTGCTGGTGATAATGGACATGCACCCTGGTTTCCTTCGGGCAAGGTGGCACAATGAACTCTCTGCTTTTGCATGCTACTGTGGGCAGGCCAACTATCTTGGTTTCTTGCATAGGCAGGACAACTGGCACCTGCGTGTTATATGTATTCCTTTTTTTGAAGCTATAATATAATAGGACTCACCTTTTACTTTAAAAAAATAAAAAATATTTTGTATTTTATCTTTCAAATTAAATATAGATATAAATTAATATTAATAATAGTTTATATTTTATTTTTCAAATTAAATATAGGTATGAATTAACATTAATAATAGTTTGTATTTTAACTTTCAAAATATTTCTTTTAAGCAAATGAAATGTATTGTGTATTATTTCTTTAAGGCAATGAAATGTATTGTGTGGGAAGGATTATTAATTATTATAAGGTAAAATATAATAATAAAATCAGTTATCTTGGATCCATATTGATGTGGGACAAAATGCTTAGAATTCTTTTGATCGAATTCATAGTTAATAGATCATGGATTAAGATGATAAATCTTATGTAAATATGGATTAATCTCAAGTACATAATTTTATGTTATGGACACAAATTAATCATATTATCATGTTAAAAATATTGTTACATGTTCTATGGTTTTGTGAGTAAGTTATGTCAATTTTCTACCTAATTTTATAAACCATTTTTTTTAAATACATTGATTATTTTAAAAATAAGAGATTTTTACTTGAATGATGATGAAAATATAAATGTAACGTACTTAATGATAATTAGGTCTAAGAAATTATTTATCCTAATTTTGTTTATGGAAATAGTAACTTTAAAGAAGTCCATTTGTAAATATCTAGGAGTTCACAACAATCATAAAGCTAATTCAAATTGTAACTTTGAAATAATTGAAATTGTGACCTTAAAAAAAAACAACCATTATAAAGAAATTCAAAATAATAATTATTAAATTCATACAAATTACTATTTCCTTTTACAAAATACCATTTCCCATCTTGAATATATATATATATATATATATATATATATTCCATACCAATACTATCATAATGAAAAATATTTAAAACTAAAAACTAAAAAAATACATTGTAATTCTAATTTATTAAGTAGGTAAAGACAAATAATTATCATAATATGATTAGATAACAGTAGCCATATTCAATGAAAATGGAAAATGAAAAAAAAAATTGAATGTAAATTCTTTTTCACATTACATCAAATAAATTTCATAAATTCTTTATTCATAAAATTTTAAACTAATAGAAAAAAATTATTTCTCATTTATTTAATTATAAAAATAAGTTTTTTAATTAATTTTTGTTAATTAATTTTTATTAAGATTTTTTTATTTTTTTATAAAATTTTATAAAACAAAGCGAATTCTATTATAATTATTTATTTTCAATTTTTTTATAAAATAAAACCAATTATATCATCATTAATATATAGATATTTATGTGTGCTTGTGTATAAAGTTTTGGTTTTTAGGTATTTGTTTATGTTTGTGTATGAATTTCTGATTTTTAGTTGTGTAATTTGAATATTCACTAATTTATTAATTATTATTATCCATTTTTAACAATTTTTTATAGAAAAAAATTAATTATGTTATTATTAATAATAATTATATTATTATTATGTTATTATTTTTAATAATTATACAACCTGAGTTGGTTTAATGGTTAAAAACATGTCTTCTTCTTATCACAAGTTCAAATCTATAGATGGATAGGGCTGATTAAACTTAAAAACAAATTATTATTATTATTGAAATTTATGTGTATATGAAGTTTTGGTTTGATATTAATATAGATATTTTTGTATATAAAATTTTGGTTTTTAATTATTTATGTGTTTGTGTGAGTTTTTATTTTTAGTCTTGTAAGTTTGAATATTAATTAAATTTATTAAGATTATTGTTGGTAAATGTATACAATATTTGCACTCTATTTTTAAATAATTTTTGGATAACCATAAACTAAAGATAACATAAACTCTAAACTATAGGTTAAAATGAAATTTTCAACATAATTGAATTTTTTTTTAAATCATTGTGTAATTATACAATAAGAATGGGATGATGCACACGACGGGAAGGGGAGCTGACACGTCAACTTCCCAAAACTCTCTTTTGTCCATTTAAAACAAAATAATGAAATTCTTTTGCATGTGTTCCAAAGAAAAGTTTTACGTGGGGAAAAGAGCTGAACCTTGAGATTATATTCAACCATTGTCTGTCCCCCTTTATTAGAAAGGAGTTTTACACATCGATATCATAATCGTATGTCCACGGACTTGCTTGGGATGCAAATTTTCAACACGTTTGAGTGGGATGCTAAGCTTTCTGTCTCAGACTTCTCTATCTCTGGAATTGGAATTAGTTGAGACAGTCCATAAC
>JASDQU010195915.1:52024-62706 GCA_032191745.1 Picea mariana | reverse complement strand
CACATAGATAATGTTGTAATACCCCAAGGACATGCCCCAGTTATATTATGTATTGTAATCATGTTTATAGGATGGTGAGCCAATTCTATATAAGATGGTGGGCTTATGTGTTATTTAGGCCGAAGATCCTAGGTGTTAAAGGCCAGGAGCCCGATTTTTGTATATGTAATTATGCAGACCATTAATAAAATATAAACATCATTATGTGTTGATCGACCATGAAGAAAGAGTGATGGGGGACTAAGCTTCCACAAGGATAGGTAAGGGAGAGGGGGATGAAAGGTTGGAACAGGGGATAATATTGAGGGCATAAGTCCTTGAATAATAATTTATTATTATTCCAAAGTGGTGTGAGAGGTACATTTGTTTTACCCTAAGTTCCTGGAAAAGGGAACGCATACTTGATGGAGTGCATGCAGCTTCATGGGTGACATGTTTCTTCCCAGGAACATGCAATTTAACCCAAGAATTGAGCCATGATGGGGTTTCATCCTCCATTCTTTCGTCCGTTGTCTAAACCATTTTACCTAGGCATATGATATCTGCATACCTCATGTAGCTCTAAAACTCGAAACCGTGAGGCCAAACTGTGATGTTTTCTTGAGAAGCTGACACATACTTAGTCTGAACTTGTTTTACCTCTGCATTGGACCTCTGCATAACCACGTGCATATAAGAAACCAATCGGGAGGGAAAGGCTAACCTATGTGTCCTATGAACCCAGGTTTATCCACACTGTAAATCTGAGTTTGTGCTTAACTATTTTGGTTGTTTTCTTCTATGAAACCTGATCATACTATAATTGTCCATGTTGAGTATGTTATAACTATGGGTTGTTGTGGCCACACATTCCCTTGGATGAGTTTGATTTTTTGTCATCATGTGTTCGTTGTTGAGCCTTACTATTGTCCTCCTTATGCTGGAACAGAGTTGAAGAAACAGGTTGTCAGGCCTATGTGAAACACTCTCTCCAGGTGATGGAGGTGGTTTTGGTTGAAGAGGTAGGTTGCCAGGCCTATGAGTGACTCTCTCTAGGTGAGAGTGCATGGAGGAAGTGAGAACTTCTGTAAGGTAGCTTCCACGGAGCTCAAAGAATTCTGGTCCGACCTGTTTCTGTAGCCCAAGGTAAGGGAGGTTTAGCAGCTGAAGGATTGTCCTATGTGAAAGAGAAGGTGTATACTCCTGGGGTGGGATAGGCATGTGGGGAATGAGATTCTGTGAGAAGGGGGCATAAGTGGCTCCTAGGAGAGAATCCTTCCTCATAAACTATGTGTCTTCCTATTGACCTTGCCTATCCTAAGATTCCCTTGCCCGATGGAGCTTAGTCCCAGCTCGGGGGTGACCTACTGCTGAGAGTGATGAGCAGCGTAGTCTAAGCCTGGGAGGTTAATGGAAGGTCTACACGCAGTTGGTGGTGTTATTCCAGTTGAAAGATAAGTGTAATTTATGTGCTTAATTTTATGTTATGCATAATTCTTGAATGTGATCATGTATTTCATTGCAAGTTTCAGTTGTTGTTAATTCTATTTAATTCTGAATGGTAACNGATCATGTATTTCATTGCAAGTTTCAGTTGTTGTTAATTCTATTTAATTCTAAATGGTAACAGTAAATCTATGTTAAATGTGTTAATTTGATTTAATGCATATTATATATGTATGAGATTGTTCTGCATAGTAGCATTTCCCAGCTTGTGGATGGTCAGGGATGTTACAAATTGGTATCAAAGCCATGGTTTCAACATTGAGCCTGGATGGGCCATGTTAGTGGAAGTTGAAGAAAGAGTTTCGGAAGGAGTTGTTGTTGAAATGGAAAAACTCAAGTTTAGAGCCCAAGGTTTCAACATTGAGCCTAGATGGGTTAGATAAGTGGTCTTTGGACCCAAGGTTTCAAGAGGAAATTGTGTCTAGAGGACTAATTTCGAACCTCAAAACATATCTGAGTGCCAAGAAGTAACCTTGGTCGAGTTATGAATCTCAGGAGGAGTAGCAGTATCATAAAACCGCAACAGGTGTGGTATTTGACCATAGAGAGAAATATCACAACACTTGAGATGTTGGATCTGTATGATCTGTTTGGAAGGGAAATTTAGTACGATCATCAGATCTAGAGAAGGTGCAGGAGGGTTATCCTAGAATCCTTTCGGAGTTCAGCAATCGAGAGAAGCAGGGTGCATTGAGGCATAAATGCCCAAAACCCGAAACCTCGATGTCCCGAGGGAGATATACACCGTAGATCTGGAGAAAAGATCTTGAACATTGGATCAAGAAGAAGAGAAGATTGTAATTTCGAGAGTTTGGTTGTCGGGAGAAGTGTGATTTTTCGTTCACAAACTCCCAAAGTTAAAAGTTCTGAAGCGAAAGAGTAGACGTGGTGGGGCCGGATGACATCACCTAGGGTGATGTGGACTTTCCTAGGCATACCACATGCCATCGCCTTAATCAGTGATAGTTGTACTATGTGGGCCTGAAGGATAGAGGAGTCAGAAGTTCAGGAGTCACGAGATTGGAAGGAAGCAAGCGTGAAAGCTTCTGGAGCCCAAAGTTCTAAAGCCCCGAAGTCCGGAAGCCCGAAAGTCTCGAAGCTATGAAGTTCTGAAGTCTCAAAACTCCGATGCTTGAAGTTACATAGTGAGTGTTAGCCATTGGATGTTGAGTAGAAGTTGACAATTGATCTTCTCTATGTCTGATTTCATTAGTTTAGAACTTGAGAAGTTGTTGTGTAGTGATTTCAAACCTCCTAAAGCACGAAGTCCCGAAGTTCTCAAAAGTTGGGGCTAGGTCTTATCCCAACATCACAATCAAAGGGGCCTAGTGGGAGGAAATAGCACTTAAGAGATTCACGATTCAGAAAATCAGAAACTGAGAGTATCAGGTTTGGCCCACAACAAAATGCCCGAGATGTGAAGCCACAAAGCACCTCTCTAGATAGGCGAGTGGTCACGACCCGTGATCACGTGGATTGGGGACTAAGAGAAAACGGGCCAATGACTGAAGGATTGTTACAGAGTCGAGAAGAGATCAAAAAAATTTTGATATCTGAATGTTTTCTTAAATCGTGTTGGTTTATGAATTCTATGGGAATGTTTAAGGATTGATGGCCTGACAAATTCTAGTTGAATGCACTTTGTGTTTGCAGAGTTCAATGAGTGTCAGGACCAAAACAAATTGACACAAAGTGCAGGAATGGAGGAAGCACAGAATGTGTCCAGTTTCAAGAATGAAGCAAAAGGAATGGATGTTCATTTGGGAGTTGAAGGATCAAAATCTGATGGACATGGAGAAGAGATATATAAGGAAGTAAACATGATGAAAATCATTGAAAGATTGCAGAAACATGCCTAAAATCACCGAGCAGATAATAGAAATCTCATGAAAGATAAGGAACAACAGGGAGAATTCAACTTAAAGTTTATGAAGAGTTTGGAGAGAATAGAAAAGAAGTTGGATAAGGAGAGTGACTCAAGCAAAACAGGGAGGCATAAGACCCCTAAGAAGAAAAGAAGATTGAGAAGCATTACCAGGCATCATTGCCACTCCCCAAAGCATTCCAATAAGGAGGCACATAGTATTTCAGGCCCATCTCCTACCAGAAAACACAGGAGATATGGAGTGGATGAGATGAAGGGAAAAATGAAAAAGATTAAGCCTCCTACATTTGATGGAGAACACAAGAAGGAGGAAGATGCCAAAACATGGTTTCTTGGCATGAGGAAATATTTCCAAGTGTAGAATTATTCCTCTCATGCAAAAGGAAGAAATGTAATGTATAAACTAAAAGGAAAGGCATCCATGTGGTGGGATTAGCTTGTGCAGGTGCAACACATTAGAGAGGAAGATATCATTTTTAAATAATTCAAGAAATATTTCGAGAAGAAATATTTGACTAAAATATATTATGACAGAAAGATGAAAGAGTTATTTGAAATCAAGTTGGGAAGCATGACCATTGATGAGTATGAATGAAGGTTTTTGGAATTGCTAAAGTATGTTTCGTTCATCAAGGATGAGACTATCAGGATTCAAATGTATCTGAGTGGAATTCCACCTTCCATCGGTGACAAGAACCAGTATGATGAACCTAAGACTATGGAAGAAACTATAAGAAGAGACAAATGTTTATATGACCAGCAAGGAGAGAAGCCTACTTTTTTGAAGGATTGGGAAGACAAGAATAACTTCAATATGGATCAAAGGAAGAAAGGAACTAAGCCACCCTTTTTCAGAAATAGTTCTCAGGGACAACCATCTTTTAGAGAGCCCAGGAAGGCTGAAGTGGATGGGAAAATTCCAAGACCACCACCTATGGAATGTTGGTGTTGTAAAGGGAACCGGGAAGACAATTGTTGACCTGGGATCATGTAGTTAAAAGATGAAGCATCAGCTTTTTTGGGGGTCCTCTTGCCATTCTTGACCCATTATCTAACTGTGAATCAGAGCATCCATCACAGATCTCTGGAACCAGTAACTCGTGAGTCAAATCATGTTGGTAGTTCATTGGTCATTCGGCCATCCTCCGTGTGAGTTCATGAGTCCATTCTCTCATACTCTATCTGAAATGAGACCTCCATCATATGAACTCTACCTAGCCTCATGCATATCTGAAAAAAGAAACCAGGAAGCCATCCTATGTTTCTTCCTGTAAATCTCGACACAGTTGTAGTCTCCTAATCCATGTTGTGACTTAGCTTTAGGTTGTTTCCTTTTTGATTTTTCATACCCATTTTTTCATGTTGTTGTTGATGTCACCTGTATCTCGTTGTTTTTGAGTTGAAGACTAGTTAAAGAGGTAGGTTGTTAGGCCTATGATCAACTCTGCCAGGTGAGAAAGTTTGTTGGGAAGTGAGTTCTCCTGGAAGGGAGTCCTATAGCAGCTACAGTACTCTAAGACTTCTAGTCATCCTGTTGTTGAAGCCCAAGGTAAGAGAGGGGTACTAGCCGATGGAATTGTATTAGTGAAGGTGTATCCTTTTGTGGTGGAGCAAGCGTGTGGGGAATGAGGTTCTATGGGTTGTGGGCATAAGTGACTCCTGGGATAAAAGATCCTTCCTATTTCTTTGTGAAAATTCCTCGTTGTCCTTGCCAAACCTAGAATTCCCTTTCCAGGTGGAGTTTAGTCCTAGCTCGAGCGTGACCTACTGTTGAGAGTGTTGAGCAGCATGGTCTAAGGCTGGGAGGTTCGTGGAAGGTCTGTACGCAATCGGTGGATTTACTCCAGCTAAAATATAAGTATCATTTTCGTGTTTAATTATGTATTTGATGCATGTTTGTATTACTTGAAATGTATCATATGTTTCGTTGCATGTGGGCTTACTGTTAATCTCAATTGCATATGTATGGTAGCAGTAATTATGTGTTTATTGTGAACAAGTTTTAATTTCATTAAAATGCATGTTATGTGTGTGTGTGTGTGTGTGTACGATTTTGCATGGTAGTGTTACTCGTTGTGTTGGAAAGTCAGGTTGTTTGGGTAGCATTATCAAAGTTTAGTGAAGTTTCATGTTGGTGGCATTGCCCAACCTGTTGGTGGTCGGGGTTGTTGCATCAATGCCCCAAAATTCAAGACCCCTAAGCAAACTATTTCTATTGTATTGTTCCCCAATAAAAAATGCTCCATACATGTCAACCGGGGTTGTCGGTGATGTGAATATGAATGTAGGAGTGCACTCTAGGTTTTCATCTGGAAACATAAATAGGTGAGAGGGCTTAGCATTAAGTATGAGAGCTCCTTCCTTTTCCCGACATGTATATGACTCAATGGATCACCACGTATGAGATAAGGCATTTAGGGTAGTTTCACCAACGAAATTAGGTTTTCAGAAAATTATTAATTGGGGGGAACCCGAATGAAGAGGATTTTGAATACTTGATTTAGAAGGAAGGCCCTTCGAATGATGGACGCGAATGTGTGCATGTAGCAGTAAGACGTTCATACCAGCGACGAGTCCATAACTCTTTTTGGTAATTCCCTTCGAGCGAGGATAAAGAAACTATATCATAAGGTAACTATAGAGAACTAGGCTGCATTCTTACGGAATCATAGGTATGATTCCTAATTCCTAGTCAATAGTGGAGCGATATCGAGGCTTGCTAACTACTTCTATCTAAAGGGCCCATCTCGCATGTTGAACAAACATGTAGCATGATCAATGGGCCTGGGTCCATAACTCCAATGGGACAAAAAATTGAAGAGGGAATGCCCTAAGAAAATAATATATAAGGCTTTGATATTCTCATTATATATACATATATAAGGAATGGGGAACAATAGCAGCAATAGAGATAAAAATATTTCACCACCGTTTCGGCTCCTATTTGTTCATTTTAAAATAATTGAGACCTTAATTGACAAGTAAGAGTGTATTGATTGAAAACACTTACAAGGTTATACGCATAGTGAAAATAATGCTGGGGGGAGGAAAGGGATAACCTTATGTTGAACATGGACCTATTGTTGAACACCTACTCCACCATATTTGGAATAGAAAGAAAGAAAACATGAATGGAGTGTCATGTCTAGGCCTTTATATTATCTCTAGTAACATGATACTAGAGAGAAGTGAAAGTTTAGTTAGTGATGTCTGTATATCTATATAGTAATATAGATAGCTCCAAAAAAGTCCAGGAAAGTTCTTACAAATCCCCTATTTGAATACAAAGACCAAGGTGAAGGGGTGTAAATTATGTCTTTCATGAATAGTGATTGGCTATGGGAAAATGCTATGACTTATGTCACAAAGTGTACAATAGGGAAATATCTTTAGTCTATTTACGACACCCCAGATCTAGAGATAGAGTATAATTTTTATTTAATTAATGACTATTATATAATGTAACGAATAATAGAGAAAAACTTCAGACACAACAAAAGATATTGACTGGTGAGATGAGCGAGTAATATGATTCTACGAATAATTAGAAGGCTTTTCAATAATGACTAAACTCATAGTAGTATCATGTAAACATAATCCCTCCCCGACTGATAAAATGAGTCCAATATGAGCAGCCATGCATATAAATCCTAATAATAGAGAAATAAAAGGAATGGAATGGTCAACTGACGCCTATATAAGGAGGGAACCAAGTCACTCTATATGATATTAGAAGGATAGATACTTATAGTTAATAGATTGAAAAAAATGTGTATTTAGACACTCTTCCAACATCTGTAATAATTAGGATGAGGAGAGTCACTCTATACAATATTAGATGAGTATGGATTTTAGTTACTCATTTGAAAAAAAAAGGGGTCTTTAGACACTCTTCTAGCGTATGGAGGAAGATGGAGGGACTCACTCAAACTTCCATAAGTAATTGTATGGTATCATGGTCTTACTTCTCTCTCCTTTGCTTTTGGCTATTCCTCTCCTTCCGTACTGCCCAGAGAGATCAATTCATTATCGATCACCTGACCGACCAATCATAGTTTCTTTTGCTTACCCCGAACCAAAATAGATATTGCAAGCAAGGAATCTTGAATTGAAAGGGATTTTGGTCCAATTTGACTTCCTTAATAATGAAGAACCTTAGTTTGGAAATTATTCAGTCAAACTTCATTGGATTGAGTCACACGTTGATTGGGATTAAGGAATGATTTAGATTGTACATTGGGGCAGGCGACGACATAAAAAGTGTATGCTTCCTATGATCTGATCCAAGTGGGACACTCACTCTCCTTCCTCTCTAAGATCTCTTAAGATCCTAGGTTACACATAAATAGGTCAATCTCCTTCCTTCATAAGTTAGCTTACTCTACTAATTCATGAGTGCATTGACGAGTGTTGGTGTCCCGGTTATCCATTCGAGCGTCATTATTCCCATGAGTCGGCCTAGCCCATAAATGAAATGTCCTCTCACTTTGTTTCTATATAAATAAAGGACAAAAAATATTCTTTGGTTCCATTCTAATGAGTCTACTATACCTGAGAATATCTTTTGGGTTAATCTCACTTCCATATCCGGTCAATCTGAAAGGGAGATTATTTCCATATAGATCAGGAACTACACTTTTCTCATGATCTTTCTCGGAGCCGACTCCTTCGATTCTTCTCTTGAGAAGGGAATTCCAGAAAAATATAATACAGAAAAGATCTTGTTCATGGAAATTTTTCACTATGTCTCTTCTCTTGTTGGAAAACTTTCATCGTTCACGGCGTACTTCATTGATAATGGTGTATGAGTGGGTTGAAAAATAGTATTTGATTATTGTTTGACTCATGTGTAGTGGTTTTACTAGAGATAATATATAGCTAAAGCATTTCTTCGACATCCTTCAACCAATCGACCTCTTCCTATTCACTATCTTTGTATGCTTCCATGAAAAGAGTAAACTCCTATGCACCCAAAGTAGTTTCTCAGTTGGTACTCCATCTTGGTTGAATACTATCATGGTCAATTTATTATCATGTGTCCGACAAGGTGAGTTTACAATAAGAACCATAGGTTACAACATCCCCTTTAAACTCAACTTGCAGGACAAACCAAATTATAATAAAACTACATGACATCACCCCTTAATTTGATAGGGACTACAAATTCTAACAACCAAAGAAATTGATCCAGCCAGGTAAATTAAAGAAAAAATGCCCCCTCCAAACAATAACCTACTAACACCAAACATGAAATCAAGGTATAGTCAAACTATCTAAAAATAAAATTTCACAACTACGTAACCTCACAAGATTTTCCACCCGATATACTTAGAAAGAAACAATCCATGCACCATGCTTACAAACAACAACATATGAAAACACAATTAGAACAATAAAAAGGTTCCCAAAAAAACTATCCAAACAATCCTAGTTGATTAGTTGACTAGAAAATAAGACAAGGTAGTATCAATCAATGAGTCGATTAGATATCAATACATCTATAAATAAACAACCAATATCTATCAATCAGATAAGAAACTCTATCATGTAACCATCTCAAGAAATCTAGGAATCATCAAATCGGTGCATTCTATCAACATATTCTTTTGTGGCAGGATTACTCAGCTGACATTACTTGTTGGAATCCATATTTTGTACTATCTCATCTATTAGTAAACACTTTATTATATGTTTTCATTGTCTTCAACATAGTGTGTAATAACAAGTCAAACTAGCCTATATAACCCAACACTTAGCAAACAACTCATTCAAGCCATGTGAACACTAGGTGAATTGCTAGTTGACCAATATAATTGATTCTCAAAAACATGTCTTAGTTGGTCATTCGGATATAGGTATCAATATGGGTTTAGTCATAAAAATATCAATAAATCCCCCCCTTAAACATAGTTAAGGGATAAATACAGTATAACATAACAAGACCTTCAAACCAATGGTCAAATACAAATAGCAAGAAACATATCTTTCTAATAGTGTGTTTATTCAAAACTCAATCGATTGATACCTCTGGTTAGAAATCAATTGATCACTCTAGTTATCAATAAGAATAGAGAGAAGAAATGTGATGATGTACAGTTGATGATATCCATCTGTAGGAAGTACTTAAGTGTTGGGACCTTCATTTTGATGGAGGAAATGGTGGCACCAACTCAATAGAACAAAAGGATATGAGTTTCACCATTTGGAATGGAGACCGTTAGCAGGAATAAGAAGTATCGACACAAAGAGGAGATATAAACCAAGATATTGAGAAGAAATTTAGGTGATCTAAGATCATGGTGGTGGAAGACTGAAGACACATGGTAGAAGATGGAGAAGATATCGACTAGTTCATAATTAGAGAGGTGGAAGAAGGTTAACGGATTTTTGGGTTTGGAATGTACCTTCTCGCCTTCGAGCACATATATCTAAATTTAAAGGCCTTGACCTAGTAGCGGGTTGGATATCTTTTGGATGGTCATCATAAAATAGGCTAATAGAAAATATTACCTCTTGAATTTCTATGTAATGTTGTGGCACCTTGGTTATTTTCTTTTGGTTATGAAAAGATGTATTGGAATATGTTGGAAATGAATGGAATGATGTCCCCCTTTCAATTTATGGTTTCTTTTATGATTTATGGTGATGATATATTTTCTCTCTCTTATTTCTCTGTTATGTTAACTAGATATTTGGTTGAATATATGTTGTCGTCTTGTGTTTAGATGAATTTTGATCTTAATGATGATACTCCATAGTTGATAAGATAGAAGGAGGTTGTGTTATGATGCTTGGAAGTATGCAGTAGTCTCTTTGAATTGATATAGTTAACAATATGGGGAATTGGTTGCGGTATTCATGTTTTTGAGCCATATGCCAACCTTTCTATCTCGAAGCTACACTTTGGGTGATACCTTCCCCTTTATGGGAATTTAAAATGCCAGATCCTAGACTACAACAGATTCCTCTGTTGGACATTGATGAGGATCATGGTTTGATATTGCACCAATAAATGGTTCCAATACTGAAACACTTCATCATGTGTATGGAATTCTAGGATCATGACTAGTGAGTTGACCCAAAGCTATGTAGAAGACTGGTGGTTCCAATAGATTGACCATTTTGAGAAATAATACATTAAGGTGATTGACCTCAATGGATGTATGATGACCATGATAAATATGAAACATTATGGGTAGAGTTCCCGGTGGTATTGTTTGAGTGGTTGAAGAGAGTAGGTGAGCATATGAAACCATCCCGGAGAAGGAGGAAAGAGTTACAATGGACACTTTATAGTATGTTTGTGTTATAG
>JASDQU010195914.1:781-11826 GCA_032191745.1 Picea mariana | reverse complement strand
GTGTGCCAATACCAATGGCCACCTCTACACAATGCATCCTTGCATTGATGTAATACCCCGAGTTTTTGAGCCCTGTATTAAATAATGTATTTTGTTAATCTATGAAAGGCCAGAGTGTCCAAACAATTAAAAGAGGCCAGTGTAGGAAATGTAATGTTTTGATCATTATTAATAATAAATACATCATTGGCTACTAAACGAGCAAGGACAAGAGTTATAGGGGGGTATGATTCCACAAGAGAGGGGGCTTGAGGGGCTAAGAATTTATTTTATATTTTATTTGCCCATAATTGTTTAATGGAGAGGAGTGGTTACATGAGCTTCTTGAATTGCAAGTAAAGATATAAACCCATCTTGTGGGTTGTTTGGGGGGCTTCTTATTCACTCATTCACTCATTGTTCATTGTTCACACCTTTCATTATGTTCTCTCTCCATTCACTCTTTCAACCACTCTTCATTCTTCATTCCTTTTGATCTTGGTTGTGGAGAGAAAAACGATTGGTGGAGAGGAGCCATGGTTGGGTTGGCAGTAATGATTGCTGGTGTATTCCAACCATGAATTAATATTTGCATGTCTGAGATGCATCGGCATGCGTTAAGTTGTTCCCATAGCTACGAATCCTGAGAGTCCCAGCTTGGAGATTCTTGACCACGTGCACTGGAGCCCTGGAAGGAGGTGGACAGCCTGAGAGACTGCGTGGCAAGAAGGGGGTCCATTCTCTTGGGTTGTGCAGGCTGGGTAGAAGAGAGCTAGTGTACTTTGGATTGTTGTGTGTGCTGAGAAGCCTGTGAGAGCTTGAGTGCTAATTGGTTTGGGAAGCTGAGTGACACTCTAGAACCGTCCTTGTGGACTCAAGCCCTGGCTTGGGGGTGACATTGTKGTTGAGACTTGGAACAATAGTGTCTACAGTAGGGTGGAACGTCCTTGGTTTGCAGCRAGTTGGTGATTCATTTCATTAAAGATAAGTACTCTCTATGTCATGGTTTCATTTACCTATATATTTAATTCCGGTGTATTTATTTATCTATGAAATTCGTATCTATAATATGCATGCTTGTTGGTTATTACTGTGCACGACATATGGTTCATTTCTTTCATGTTGTAGCATGAATCTTGATCTATACATGTGAATATTTCATGCATCTTTATTTATTAAAAATTTATAAGAATTCGAAATTAGTTCATAAGCAAGCTTGAAGTAGTGTGCCCGACCTATGGGTTGGTATCAGAGCCTCAGGTTGAAACATTGGACTTGTATGGGTTGGAACTATGGACAGGGTATTATGGTATTGTCCTTAAAAATGGATATGTCCTTGCGATCTTAAAGCACAAGAAAGATAGCACTGCAAAGATCGCACAGAAGCCAGAGTGTCGTGCAGAAAGAGATCATTTGTGGAGGATCGTAGAGTCATGGTCGTCCATTTTGGAACTCGAGAGCGATCACAACCGTTGATTGAAGCCAAGCAAGAGATGGAAAACTCCGAAACTTCGTCGCTTCGGTGATTATGGGAGACAAGGCAGAAGCATGGAGAAGGCCAAAGTCGCAAAGTCCCGTCGACTGTCTAATCTAACAGGAGGCTCGAGTGAAATCTCAGTCGTTGGTCAAGGTCATCGGACGTTGACCACTTCGGGAAGTTAACTTCGGGAGAATCGAACCATTTTAGAATTGCTATAACCCGAAGTGTCGAAATCCCGTCGACCGTTAGATCGAGGGAAGAATTTGGGAGTAATGCAGGCCGTCAGATCTAGAACAGAAATGGTGGACTGTCCGTTCGATCGATGACGTGTCATATGCCATGTGGTCAAGTTACCGTGTGGGGACACGTGTCACCCAGATTCAATACTTTTCGGACCCTAACATGTTCATTTTTTAGTGACACGCGGCACACATGCCATGGGTCCACGTCACCATGGGTGACATCAACATGCCATGTCATCTCCGAGAGTATGGCCTTCGGGGGTGTTCAACGTCTCTACCAACAAAAGTGTCGAAGACCGAAGTCGCGAATTCACGCAAACCATCAATGTAAGATCCCTTCGAGACGTTTCTCAACCATCAAGCAATGGAAGGATGGCATAAGCACTTCAACAGATATCACTCTGGGGGAGTTGAACGACTCAAGAGTTGTAATATCCTAAATTCCCGGAGCGCTGAAATCTTGAAATGAATAAAGACCGTCCATCCCAATGCTTGATTAAGTCATGGTCGTTGGATCAATTATTGGAAGGATAGCGTAACCGGAGGCGTTAGCCGACGGTAAGCAGTCATCGTCACTTTACGACCACTTCGACAGGTATCACTCCGGGGAAGTTGAACAACTCGAGAGTTGTAATGTCCCGGAGTCCTGAAGTAGCGAATTCACGCGATCCGTTGATCTAAGACCCTCTGGGAGTTCTCACGACCATCCGATTTAATAGTGGAAGGATAGGGTAAGAGCTTCAACGAGTATCACTCTAGGGGAGTTGTAATGTTCAAGAGTCCCGGAGCACAGAAGTCCTGAATTCATTAAGGTCGTCCATCTCAACATCATATTAAGTCATGACCATCGATCTCATTGAAGCCCCTAGATGAGCCGGGATCGTCCAACCGACGAGAGATCAAATCTCAACCATCTGATCTACCAATGGAGTTAATGAAGGTGTTCGATGAAGTTTACTTCGAGGGAAGTTGGAAGATTGAAAAGGGAGAATAGTTGAAGGCCGAAGTCCGAAGGACTTGGTCCTAGCGTCGGTCTCGTGATGAGGTAAAGGGGTCAATTAGAGGCGCGAAGGGCCTAGTAGTAACCAATCCCTCGGACATTGTGTTCGAACAAGCTCCTCTGTAGAAGAATAAGGGAAAAGCGTAAAGGAATGGCGCTAAAGAGTGAATAAGCCCGTGGTTTAGAGTCATGGTCACAAGGAAAGTGGATTGAAGGAAGCGCCTGTGTAGAATTCGAATTTTGTACTAGTTAAAGGAATTTGGAATATTTCAACAAGATCCTATTGCAAAACAAAAGAAAAGGGGTTGAAAGTGATTTTTTTCAGGAAGCCATAACTTTCAGCTCAAATATCGAATTGGGGCAAGATTACAGTCATTGGAAGGATGATTCAGAGGAGAATAACATGGAATTGTTTTAATATGGAGAATGATAATATATTTCTTCATGAATTGAGAAGAAAAAAAAAGGACATGTAGCATTGTTTGGCAAATTTTTTTATAATATGCATAATTCTAACAAAATGGTTGCTTGCACATTTTGCAAAATTAGGGGGTGTAAACATATAAGTTCAATATAAGAATGCATATTCAAGAAATGGAAGAATGAGAGGGAGCTTCCAGCCACGATAAAGAGGCCAAAGGTCAAAATATCAGTGTTGGTAATGCAGATACAAAATCCAATGGACACCAAGCCAGAGGGAAGCAAGAAACATTGATAGAGACTGTGAGAAGCCTGAAAATAGAAGTACAGAGTTACAAAGCAGACAATGAGAGACCGATAAGATAACAAAATCAGATAAATGCTCAAGTGATGCAAAGCTTAAATCAATTGCAGAGGCAAACAAAGAATGGATCAAACTCAAAACATGAGGATGAGGGAAGATGTCATGAAAGAAGAGATGAGCACAGAAGAAATGGTTACTCAAGAAGTGCTAGCAGAACTCATAGACATCACTCACCTCCCTACCTAGCAAGGAAATTATGCATCTGAAGATTCCGTAAGTAGTCCAAAGGTGTCTCATGTTAGGCACCAAAGAAGAAGACACGAATTGGACAGTTTGCAAGGAGAGTTGAGGAAGCTTAAGACACCATCCTCTAACGGTGAAAGAGAAAGGAAAGATGATGTTGAAGCATGGTTGCTTAGACTCAGGAGGTATTTTCAATTGCATAACTACTCATAAAACCTAGAAGCCAGAATTGCCACATACCATTTACATGGGAAAGTTGTGGTGGGATCACCTGAAGCAAGTTGAGCACATTAATGAGAATAGGATCACTTGGAAGCAGTTCAAGAAATATCAGAAGGAGTACCTTTTAGAGCACTTTTATGACAAGAAAATGCAGGATTTCTTTGAACTCGGGCTGGGAAGCATGACCATGGCAAAGTATGAAAAGAAGTTCGTGGGGCTGCTAAAGTATGTGGGGTTTATAAAAGATGAGAAGGTGAAAGTACAAAGGTTTTTGAGTGGACTGCCATCATTTTATAAAGAAAAGATTCAAGATGATAAACCTAGGACTTTGACTGAGACCATTAGGAAGGATAAGTACATGTATGAGCAAGGAAAGGGCAGAGAGTCTTTGCAGAAATCTTGGAAGGATAAGAAGAAGGAGAAGTCTGATCAGAGAAAGAAAGGATTCAAACCTCCTTTCAATAGAAATAGCCCAAATAAAAATCAGCCCGACCAGTATGCTAAGGATGAATCCAAGAGAGAAGACTCCATGGGAAAAAGGGGAAGATCACCAATCCAATGTTGGGGATGCAAAGAAGATCACATGTACAAGGATTTCCCTCACAAAAAGGACAAAGTGAAGACCATGCACAACATTCAAGAGGCTACAACAATAGAAGACATGGGAAAAATATATGCGGCCTTAGATGATCAATAAGCAGAATACCAATCCAATATGATCGAGGTGGAAAGTAAAATCATTAATCAGACTGTTTCTATTTTAGTTGATTCAGGAGCAAGTCATTGTTACATTGATCCTAAAATAGTGGATAGATTACATTTGGAGAAAAGTAAGCTTGGAAAATCAAGTTTGGTTCAGCTAGCCACTGGAACCAAAAGAAGAATCCATGATATGGTCAGAGGTTGTTCCATATGTCTTAATGGTGTGAATACTAATGTTGATCTAAATATTATACCATTGGGGTCTTATAATATTCTAATTGGAATGATTTCGTTGGACAAGCATCATGTTGTCCTAGATTGTTATAACAAGACATTTACATGTCTTGATGAAGAAGGAAAACAGAGCACTGTGAAAGGAGTTCCAAGACCCATCTCTATAAGGGAGATTTTAACCTTACAACTGAAGAGATGTTTCAGAAAATGATGTCAATTGTATGCAGCCCATGTGGAGGAACCAGAAAATACAAAGGGACCAAGCCTTGAAGAATTTTTGGTACTACAAGAATTTGAAGATATATTCCAAGAAATACTCAGGTTGCCACCAAAGAGGGAGATAGATTTCTATATTGATTTAGTGCTAGGAGTTGCCCCGGTATCAAAAANCACCAGTACTTTTTGTCAAAAAGAAGGATGGAACCTTGAGGCTATGTATTGACTTTTAACGGCTGAATAAATCCATTGTAAGGAACAAGTACCCTCTACCTAGAATTGATAACCTCTTTGATCAGCTAAGAGGGACAAAGATATTTTCAAAGATAGACTTGAGATCGGGATACCACCAGGTAAGAATCAAGGAAGAAGACATCCATAAGACAGCCTTTAAAACAAGGTATGGGCATTATGAATTTGTAGTGGTGCCATTTGGACTGTCCAATGCACCAGTTGTCTTTATGTGCTTAATGAATGGAATATTCAGAAATTATTTGAATAAAGTTTGACAAAGTATTCCTGAATGACATACTTGTCTATTATAAATCAGAGGAAGAGCATGAACATCACCTAAGATTGGTATTACAAGTGTTGAGGGAACATCAGTTTTATGCCAAACTTAGTAAGTGTTCTTTTTACCAAGAACAGATCCATTACTTGGGACACATTATTTTAGAACATGGTATAGCAGTGGTTCCAGAGAAGATTGAAGCCATTAGAGGATGGACAGCACCCAGGAATGTTTAAAAAGTCAGATCTTTTATGGGGTTAGCTGGTTACTACAGAAGATTTACAACAGGGTTCTCTAAGATTGCTCATCCCGTCACTTCTTTGCAAAAGAAGGTAATTATATTTGAATGGACAGCAAAGTGTGAAGAAAACTTTAATCTGTTGAAAGAAATACTTACTAGTGCTCCTATTTTAAATATTGTTGACCCAAATGAAAGTTTTGTGGTATGTACAGATGCATGCAAGGAAGGACTTGGAGTCCTCACTCAAAATGGACATGCCATTGGTTATAAGTCCAGAAAGCTTAAAGAGCATGAGAGGAACTATGCCACACATGACTTGGAACTTGTTGTCATTGTTCACACTTTGAAGATGTGGAGGCATTATCTCATGGGGAAGAGGTTTGAATTAAGAACAGACCATAGTGGTCTGAAATATCTTTTTGAACAGCAAACTTTAAATGCCAGGCAAACGAGATGGCTAGAATTTTTAAGTGAATACGATTTTGACATCAAGCATATCAAAGGAAAAGAAAATAAAGTTGTTGATGCACTTAGTAGAAGAGTACATCTATGCATGCTATAGTTGTTAGTATGCATCAGTCAGATTTAAAGAGCAGAATTTTAGATGTTGTTGTCACAGATCGGCATTACCTACAGGTAAAGGAAAGCTTACAACAAGAAAATGTACAACAGAAAATTAAAGAATATGAGATGAAGGAAGATGGATTACTTATGAATAAAAATAGAATTTATGTTCCTAGTTCCGAAGAACTTAGAAATTTGGTATTAAAAGAAATGCATAATGTTCCATATGTCGGACATCTCGATTACCAGAAAACAATTGCAGCAATAAAAAGCCAATTCTTTTGGCCATAAATGAAAAAAGATGTTGTTGATTACATTTCCAGATGTATGGAATGTCAGAGAGTGAAGGCTGAGCATAGGCACCCAGCGGGTTTGCTACAACCATTACCAATTCCAGAGAAAAAAATGGGAAGTGGTAACCATTGATTTTATAACTAAATTGCCCAGGACAACAAGACAACATAATTCAATCATGGTAGTAGTTGATAACCTGACAAAGGCTGCTCATTTTGTTCCTGTAAAAACGACTCATACAACAGCTAATATTGCAGGAATTTAAATGAGGGAAATTGTTAGGATGCATGGGATACCTAAGGCAATTGTCTCAGACAGAGACAAAGTTTACTTCAAATTTCTGGAGGGGATTGTTTAAAGAATTTGGTACAAATCTGAACTTTAGCACAGCATACCATCCACAGTCAGATGGGCAAACAAAGAGAGTCAACCAAGTAATTGAAGACATGTTGAGAATGTATGTGATGGACAAGCCATCTAAGTGGGAAGATTACTTGCACTTGGTTGAGTTTGCCTATAATAACGGGTATCAAGCTTCATTGAAAATGAGCCCATTTAAAGCTTTGTATGGTAGGAAATGCAATACTCTAGTGAGTTGGGACAACCCAGCAGATAGAGTGGTACTTTAGCCAGAATTGTTCAAGGATATGGAAGACCAAATGGTTAGAATTAAGCAGAATTTAAAGGCGACTCAAGATAGACAAAAAATTTATGCAGATAAGAACAAGACAACTAGAGAATTTAAAGTGGGGGAGCATGTGCTTTTAAAAGTGAAGCCCAAGAAAAGCTCTTTGAAGTTGGGTAGTTGTACAAAGCTAGCAGCTAGATTATGTGGTCCATTTGAGATATTGGACAGAATAGGGCCAGTTGCATACGTGCTTGCATTGCCTACTTCCATGAATGTGCATAATACATTTCATATCTCTTTGCTAAAAAAATATGTACATGATCCTAACCATGTTATTGATTGCCATTTCATTCAAATAGAGACAGAGAAGGATTTTCAGGACGAGCCAATGCGAATATTGGACAGAAAATTCAAAATGCTCCGAAATCGAGTCATAGAGCTGGTAAAAGTCCACTGGACCTGCTACGGCCCTGAAGATGCTACTTGGGAGCATGAAGATGCCATGTGGGCAAAGTACACGGAACTTTTTGAATAAATTTTAAAATTTTGTTTTATGTTTTGTATATGCATTGAGGACAATGCCAAAATAAGGGGGAGGGGATGTTAGAATATAATGGATGTGCTCGTTTAACCATAGACAATATCACTATTGTCACCCAACCATAGGCCGAAGCCACCCCCGAGCACCTTAACCTTGATAGAGAATCATTCAGGAAGCAAACCCTAAGCTAAATGGCCAAACAAAGGTGGCACATCTTTCTCCAAGGATAGCGCACCAAGCAAGAGTAACAAGAGCTGATCAGAGAGTCCAAACCATAACCAAGAGAGAGTCCAAGCCAAAACCGAAATCTGCTAGTTGCAGCAGCTGCAACAGCAGCTCTCCTCCAAACTTGCGCACAAACTGGCCAACTACAATGCGCACAAGTGTTGCTTCTGCAGTTCTGAGAATCCTAGCCAAAATGAAGACTGGCCTCCTGTATTTATACTAATTCTGGTAGACTGCCTGGGCCGACTTCTCATTCTAGGTACTAATTCTTTAGTATATAACATTTCCTTTAGCCGACTTCTTCTCTTGGAGGCTAATAACCTAATACAAGTCATTCTCTTGAGCTGACTTGTCTTCTAGGGTTATTATCCAACTAATTAGGGTTTCTTCTTGCTTCCCGAAATATTTTATTCTCATCAAGTTTACACATGGAGGTAAATACCTCCCGCACCTACCATAATATCAACAGGGGATGTAATACCCCGGGTTTTTGAGCCCCGTATTAAATAATGTATTTTGTTAATCTATGAAAAGCCAGAGTGCCCAAACAATTAAAAGGGGCCAGTGTCCCTAGGAAATGTAATGTTTTGATCATTATTAATAATAAATACATCATCGGCTGCTAGACAGACAAGGACAAGACTTATAGGGGGCTATGATTCCGCAAGAGAGAGGGCTTGAAGGGATAAGTATTTATTTTATATTTTATTTGCCCATAATTGTTTAATGGAGAGGAGTGGTTACATGAGCTTCTTGGGGAAGGCCATGGGGTTCTTGATTTGCAAGTAAAGATATAAACCCATCTTGTAGGTTGTTTGGGGGGCTTCTTCTTCACTCATTCACTCACTCACTCATTGTTCATTGTTCACACCTTTCATTATGTTCTCTCTCCATTCACTCTTTCAGCTACTCTTCATTCTTCATTCCTTTTGATCTTGGCTGGGGAGAGAAAAACGAGTTGTGGAGAGGAGCCATGGTTCGGTTGGCAGTAATGACTGCTGGTGTATTCCAGCCATGAATTAATGCCTGCATGTCTGAGATGCATCGTCATGCGTTAAGTTGTTCCCACAGCTACGAATCCTGAGAGTCCCAGCATGGAGATTCTTGACCAAGTGCACTGGAGCCCTGGAAGGAGGTAGACAGCCTGAGGGACTGCGTGGCAGAGAAGGGGGTCCATTCTCTTGAGATGTGCAGGTTGGGTAGAAGAGAGCTAGTGTACTTTGGATTGTTGTGTGTGTTGAGAAGGCTGTGAGAGCTTGAGTGCTGACTAGTTTGGAAAACTGAGTGACACTCTGGAACCGTCCTTGTGGACTCATAGCCCTGGCTCTGGGGTGACATTGTTGTTGAGACTTAGAATAGCAGTGTCTATGGTTGGGTGGAACGTCCTTGGTCTGCAGCCAATTGGTGATTCATTTCATTAAAGATAAGTGCTCTCTCTGTCATGGTTTCATTTACCTGTATATTTATTTATGTTGTGTATTTATTTATCTATGAAATTTGTATCTATAATATGCATGTTTGTTGGTTATTGATGTGCACGACATGTGGTTCATTTCTTTCATGTTGTAGCATGAATCTTGATCTATGCATGTGAATATTTCATGCATCTTTATTAATTAAAAATTTATCAGAATTCGAAATTAGTTCAGAAGCGGGCTTGAACTAGCGTGCACAGCCTGTGGGTGGTTGGGTACGTTACAATCGACTACGAAATACCACATATTTATGCCAAGTATCCCACCATGGTGAGTTGGAAGGTTTAGCCAATGCCTCAACACATCATCCAAAAATCTTCCCCATTTACTTGCTTGATCATTCGGATACCTTCCTCTTCGACCCATACACAACACCGGGAATATAATCCTTTAGTGCTCTTCAGTGTCGGCAAAGAGATTGCAGAACAAACATCACTTATACAGAGGAAGACCATTACACACTTGTATAGCGCTATAGCCCTTCCATATCCAACCACATCATGGCCTCACACATGGCTAACTCTATTGGCATCCATTTATATAGCAGGAGGACATCTCTTGACTCGACTTGGTTATGATCTCATAGCCAACATAGAATAGCATGCAATTAAATCTCATATAATTGCATTCATCCATTAAACAACATTTGTATACCCAAGGCCCTCTGTCTTTATTCATCAATTCAAATACTGAAATTTTTTTAACTGAGGAACTCTTACCTCAATTCCTTCAACATTTAGGCATTAAATTCATGCCTGCATGTTTGTTATCAATTTACTTGATGCTACCTGATCAACTAGTATTTTGTAGAAGCTCACAGGCCCCCTTCACCAACCTCTTGATCAACATTCTTACCATCCCAATTGTCTTCATAAGGATGGCTTTTATAGGCAACTGCAGCATCAACATCTTCAACCATGCTATAAACATTTTCCTGGATACATAATCCATCATTGGTCATATTCAATTATCAAACTTCATTATTTCACATATATATCAGCAGACTACTCTTAGTGTAGAATCATGCCATATACATGTCTAGGCATTCCCACATGCACTAATGCACATCAATATGCACGAAGCATTTAATCTCATCATGCCTACTCATGCACATGCATTCTAGCTTCATTGTATGCATCATGCATTACTTCCATTATGCACTCCAATGCATATAAGTGTTCAGTGTCTTGTGCTCTTTGTCGTTGTCATTGAATCCTTCTAGATCCCTACAGCTTTGTTTACTGTCAATGTGTTCATCTGTGCACTATTGTTCCCTGCTCTGAACCTTTTCTAACCAACTTCCACTTGGTTATTATGTTGCCTGCATTTCCAGCCAATATGCCCTATCGACAATTGCTTCCACTTAGGCAATCATGCCTCCAACTTTACCTTGCCAAAACCTTCTAGCACATTGGAATGATGTACTTTATATCATTCCATCACCTTAATGTTGCAGTATCTTCAAGATAGCTTAATTATTCTCTTTGTGGCAACCCTTGCCATTACCTTTAGCTATCCACTGGC
>JASDQU010195903.1:8279-18673 GCA_032191745.1 Picea mariana | reverse complement strand
TCGAGATTACCCCTTCACTAAATATTATTCGTATTCTACACTTATATGCCTCACATCTAAAGTACCTTCTCTTCGATTTAATTTTTGTATCTCTAGTTGTTCTTTCCTTAGCATTTGTCCCATCCAATGTCATTCTCTTTATCATCTAAGTCATAACATACAAAGTCATAAAGTACCCTACATTATCCTACATTAAAGATAAATGAAATACCCAATTCCTTTGACAACTTTATAACCATTATCTATAGATCTCCTCTTAATTTAATAAGGTTAAATATTCTTTACATTCCCTTTTTATGCATTCCCTTGAATAACAATATTTAATCAAATTCACTAGAACCAATTCACAAACTACAACCAATTCACACACTTGAAATCCTTTATATCTTCTCCTCATATTTATGCATCTCTTATATCTTGTGATGCATCCCCTCAAATTCCTCTGAACTTACACATGAAAATTTTTCATTTTATAGAGATTTGTATCATCACTCCTTTGTCATATCATTGAGAATAAACATAGCCTTTGACACATCATCCATGACCCAACCAAATCATAGCGTTTCAAACAACTATAAAGACCTAGATAGATAGAACATACAAATTAATTATTAGGGTGGAAAACAAATTATGATGGCCCCCTCCACTACCAAAAGGTGCACATCAGCATTCTAATTTATTCAAAGGTTAAGAAAAAGGCACTTACAGTTAGTCAACTAGGAGTTGGAATGCCATCACTACGAGCTATATATTTAAAAAAACCCATGCAAGATGCAAAATCCCCTAGAAAATGAATACTAGTCCTGATTACATATGGATTTACGTTATAATACGTCTCTAAATTCTAAAGTGTGTGTGAGACATCGGAGATTATTAAATGCTTTGCCCAGTTGTCCCTCACTTTCCCGGTATTTTTAGCGCCCCCGTGAGTTGTATCGATCATTTGCGTGGCTTCAACAATCGTTTTCACAAAAGCAATTAGGCGTTTCTCCAGTTTTAATCCGCTACTGTAACCCTTAAGTGATTCGGAATTTTATAAACTTATTTTTAATATATATATATATATATATATATATATATATATATAGTCGCAAAGTGGCTGGTGTTGTGGTTGGTGAATGTTAATTCTGGTGAATTGAAACGGACTGCTGAAACACACATAAAGTTGAGGAAATCCAAAAGTTAATCTTAAATGTGGTAATTCCAAAGGTTAATCAGTTAAACATGGCAATCATATGGTGGTACAATATTTTTTTAATATGATTAAGTAAATGTTAAAAAGTAAACAGGTTAACTGATGCATTCAAAAATACAAGGAAGTTATGAAGAGTAAATCACATTCATTGATTTGGGAGGACAACTAAGAATATTCCATCATTTTCAATTGTTAACCATCAGATTAGAATTTTAGATTAAAAAGTGATTAATTGTGCCCATCTCCAATAGATATACACTTTTCGACTAATTAAATTTTAATCAAATCAAATCATTTCGAATTTCGAATAGATAAATTTGTATAAATCAATAATAAAATTTTAAAAATACTGAAAACCACAATTTCATCCTTTCATGATTGCAATTTTTGCAATTCTCTATTTAAAAAATAATTTCATCGCCTCAAGATTCTTATTTTTCATTTAAAAATGCATTAATGAATAAATTAATGCAAAGTGAAACGTCTCATTTTTTCGTTACGTGAGCTTCAAATCTACGGTTATCACTTCGTGTGGACCCTTGCCACGTAGGATGCGTGGGTGTAATGCATTATAACATTCTCTCAATTCTTGTGCCTTTTTCTTCACCCAAAAGTTGGCCCATAGAGTGGTTAAGTGCTTGTCATTGTTTACACGTCACATTGTCCACCCTGTGAACTGATGCTGTGTCATTGGAAAGGGACATGTCCATCCTATGAACTGTCATTGGAAAGGGACATATCTGGTGTCTGTCAAAATTATCTTGTTTTAGCCTTTAAATTCTATCTCATGTATGTGGTTCTATTTTGTTTTAGTCTTTCAAAGATTTTTCACTGCAATGCAATGTTGTAACATTGAAAATTGAAAACTATGTAAACTGATTATAATATAATGTGAAATTTTTATGTGGAAAAAAACATGGAAAACTATGTTACTTTTTGTTTCAGGATATCATTAGAGTGCAATGTTACTTTCTATTTCAGGTGTCCTCACTGTACCATGAAAATCACTTTATCATAAATCTATAATTGAACACTAGAATACCTTTTCATAGATAAGTAATTACACATAATTTGAAATAGTTGAACAGTTCTATAAAATTTTTGATCTCAACATAAACATTTACACTCAGAAAAGAACATATCCCATGTACTAAAAAAAGTCTTAGTCTAAATTTTATACAAAATGATTCTTTTTCGGTGATATTTTCACGAAAAATTGTTAGATCCTCAAATTATTTTTGTATAATTGGAATGTCCCAAGAGCTTTTCAGCATGCTGAATCCATTTTTACATTCAAAAATAGATTTTAAACAACAACAAATAATGATTTCATGTAAATTTATATCTTCTCTGGAAAAAAAAAACCATTCCATAGAATAATTAAATAACACCCTAAAAAACACAAAGATGAAAATTATACTAGTAGAATGTTACATTAGTTTAAATTATAATTTTCACTATAATTTAGAATTACTCTAAAGTGCATGACAGTCAAAATCTTTTTATATATAAATTAAACTATAAAACTTTTTTTTCCAAAAAAAATTTGCTTGAAATTATATTAAGATTATAATTTCATTTACATCTTCAAAACCATACCCAATGGTATATGTTCATCCGATAGATCTAAAAGGCAAATATATATTCACCTACTAATCAGAGACTTCTAACATCACCATCCAGCTCTATAATAGCTATGACTCAACGATCTCAACTACAAAAAGTCCATTACTACAGAAACTAAGAAAAAACAAAACTGTGTATCCCTTTCTTCCAAATAAAAACACAAAATTATGGTCTCCCCGGAATATTCACCCAGATTATCTCAAAACACACACAATACTAATAGCTCAATCAACAGATGGAAGTATAAATTTAAAAGAGCTTAAGATGAATCGGTGGGCCAGCTTTCCCATTTTCCAAATAGTAATAAGTTAATCTTCCTAGAGGCCCAAGCAATGCTTGTTTGGATAGGCAGTCTACTTCCTTGTTATGCTCCCTGAAGATGTGGATGTAGCTTACTTCTTGGAACATAGAAGATAAATCCTTGGTTCTGCGCTTCCATACTTCTAAATCGCTAATATTTAAAATACTTTTGTTGTTGAGCCAGTCAATTATAACCTTCGAGTCACCAAGGATTTTTAACTTTGTAATTTTCCACAATTTTGCAATAGTTAATGTCACCCAAGCCCCCAGTAACTCAGCTTTGGAGTTTGTACCACTACCTCCATTTAAAATCCATCTACAAGCTTTCTGCTCATAAAATTTTATTACTCCCCTAGCCCCACAGTTCCTACCCTTCATGATAGATGCTCCATCAAAAAAGGCAATGATATGATTAGTGANTTATTACTCCCCTAGCCCCATAGTTCCTACCCTTCATGATAGATGCTCCATCAAAAAAGGCAATGATATGATTAGTGACTTGAAGAACCAGGATCCATTTGATGGAATTCACAACTTGGGTTGTTGCCTGGACAAAGATTTCTTAAAGTTTTAAATATGACTGCCCAACAAGAAGGGGCCTTATCCTTGAAAATAACTTGGTTTCTTTCAACGCAAATAAAACAACAAAGATGGATAGCCAGAATGATAGGACAACACTTGTCTTTTACCCAGGATTCAAAGCAATGGTATAGGGACCGTCCCTTCCAATGAAAATCTTGTTTAAGACGGATTGATAAAATGCCCCAGACTGACTGAGTAAAATTGCAGTGGACTAGCATGTGATCAACGTCTTCATTATCGGCCTTACATAATGGGCAACAGTCAGGACCTTGCCAACCTTTACCCTGTAATACTTGCCACGTTAGCATCTTGTTTTCAACAACCATCCATATAAAGAGTTTTTTCTTCAATTGAACCTTCCATTTCCAAAGTTTGTTTTTCCAGCCAATCACCTGTGGCCAATCTAAAGTAGAGATTAGAGCTGCATAGAGATTTTTCACAGATAATCTGCCCGAAGAGTCTCCTCCAGTCCATATCAAAGAGTCTTCATTCTCATTGAGTGATACCCCTGCCTCATTTAAGTTATCACAAAAATGCTCCCATTCTAATGATAGGTTGCCCGAAATCCCCAATTCCCTACTACTAATCCAAACCTTAGATAAAGTATTTGGATCTTGATAGACCGATGCTAGGTCCAAGGTAATGATCCCTTTCTGGATATGAATAGATCTTAACTATGTGGACATAATAGACTTTTGTCCCATACCAAGGATCCGGTCTCTTCCTAATAATATGTTATGTCCCGTGCCTGGAGACCAACTATTAAGATCCAAAGACCTGAATACAAAATCACCACAACAGATATACAAGAATAATATGCAAAATCTTCTTTATTACTATCAAACCCTTGAGGTAGGGCAACACCGTACAATGGATCCTATTATGGAAGGGATCCTCTTCTGTTCACTTGCCTCTTCAAGGGGGCATCCTCCTATTGAGTTACCGCTCCACAATACAATAATTATCTTCATGTTCCATTACATTGCTTGAACCTCTTTATATATTGCTACCATCACCTAAGAACATTCTAGAGGAGAAATCTTCTAGAAGTATAACCTTCTAAGAAGTCATCTTACATTTATTATATCTAACTACTCATTTATTATATCTAACTACCATAGTGGGCCTTATTTAATAATATAGTGGACCTAGTCCACCTTACATTGAATGGACTTCACTATTATCACTATGGTCCCTCTGGGCCCCCACTACTACCTCTCTAGCTACATAACATTCCATCACCCTTATGAAAGTGTTGTCTTCAACGCTTGATGTACAACCATATACCAGGGTCCCATGGATAATTGTGGACCATAATGCTGAAGAAGACTGGAGAACCAAGGTCCCATGTATAAAGGAAAACCACCATGCTAAAGTAGTCCAACCGTCATTGTAAACCCAGGTCCCATGTCCAAGTGTACATGTGAACTCTCTGTCGAAAATTTTGGAACCCAATAAACAACTCAAAATGATGCTCCAAGGACTGAAACATGTCATGTGGATTGAAATAAGAAGATCCATCCACATAGTGGAAAATGGTCATAGCATAATCTGGAAGGAATAATACCACTGTAGAATATGTAGGATGGACACTGGTAATAATCATTGACTCTCTATTTGTCACATTGATGCTCTCTATAGAAGGTGGATTAGAGTCATCAAATAAAATATGAAAGTGGTTGTCATCCCAGAAATGACAACTATCCATATACTAATCATCACAATCGGCCTCAAAATCATACGAAGCATATATTTCTTGATTATATTCATCCCTGATGTCCACCATAATAAATCTCTCCTGCATGTTATCCAATGAATCTTGAATACTATGAAAACAATCATTGAGGCCATCTGCAAGGTCATGCAATCTAACATCCAATGTGTCATACAATTGAGATTTGAATGCTTCAGTAATTTGTAGAATTTCTTTGAGGGTTTGAGAGGAAATAATCATCTGATCACCCTATGAACTCTTTGGTTCCACATCCGTCATGAAAAAACTCAAAAAATAGAACAATAAATTACGACAAAAAATCGCGGTTTTTCTGGAAAAACCCTAAAAAACCGCTAAATTTAAAATGCTCATAACTTCACTTCTTGTACTCCGTTTCGGCTAATTTTTTTTTTGAAATTGGGTGAAATTGTGAGAGGAAATCAGATCTGTAATTTGTTTGGGCAAATTAATCTTCCATATACTACATAAATAAATAAAAAACCGCGCCACCGTCCGTGGAAAAAACCCTGAAAAATTGCAGATTTTAAAACTTTAATATCTTGACTTCCCGGACTCCGTTTTGGACGATTTTTTTTCCAAATTGGGTTTTTTTATGAGAGGAACTCAGATATAAAACATGTTTCTGAAAATTTTACACATAAATATACTAAATTTTTTTGGAATGTTGCGGCCCTCTTTTTTCTTCTCCGAAAATAAAAATTTACAAAAATAAAAAATATTTGCCCACATTGTCTGCCAAGGAAAGTGCCTCTAATACCACTTGTTAAGAAATTGAATTGATCTACAAATATAATCAACACAAATACTGAATACACAATAAATCCACATAGCAAGATAGAATAAACCACACTTTATTATTACCAAACCCTTGAGGTAGGGCAACATCGTACAATAGATCATATTATGGAAGGGATAATTTCCTGTTCACTTGCCACTTCGAGGGGGCATCCTCCTATTGAGATACCACTCCACAATATAATAATTCTCTTCATGTCCCATTACATTGATTGAACCTCTTTATATAGTGCTACCATCACCTAAGAACATTCTAGAGGAGGAATCTTCTAGAAGTAGAACCTTCTAAGAAGTCCTCTTACATTTATTATATATAACTACTCATTTATTATATCTAACTACCATAGTGAACCTTATTTAACAATATAGTGAACCTAGTCCACCTTACATTGAATGGCCTCCACTATTATCATTATGGGCCCTCTGGGCCCCCACTACTACCTCTCTAGCTGTATAACACCAACTCAACCAATGAAGAATAACATGTATAGTTTGAACCAAGCTATTCCACATCCTTGATGCTGCGCTCACTCTTTGAATTTCCATCCTGAGCCAATCTATAACTGTAAAATTCTTCATGTACTTATCCCTTAGGATCTTGTGCCAAATCCCCTGCTGAGTCAAGACCCTCCACAAAGTGTTAGCATTGAGCGTCGAATTAAATAATATCAGATTTCTAAGACCCCAGCCCCCCACCTTTTTTGGTCTTGAGATTAATTCCCATCTACATAAGTGGATTTTTTGTGTATCTTTGCTTCCATTCCACGAGAACTTAAACATTAATTTCCTGATTTAATTTAAAACCGATCGGGGAATAGCTTCCATTGACATCCAATATACTGGTTGGCCCTCTAGCACAGTTTTCACCAAAGTGTATTTGCCCCCCAATGAAATCCATCTATTGCACCAAATCTCTATTCTCTTAGTAATTTTTGTTAGCATCCAATCCCAATCTTCAGCCCTGTAGGATCCAGTCTTTAACTAGTATCCTAAGTATTTGAATTATGAAGAAAGCTCCATAAAAGAAAAGGGAAGAAGATTTTTGAAAGGTGTAAGATCACTGCTCGAAATTCCTGCATAATGGACTGTAGATTTTGATTGATTAACCATTAGTCTAGATGCTTTGCAAAATAAACAAATGATTTTGTCTATATCCCACCATTCCTTTAAGGCTGCCCTCGTCATAATAATAACATCATCAACAAATAGTACATATAGAATCTTAAAAAGACGAGAAACTTTAATACCTGTGATTTTACCTTCTCTGAGTGCTTTCTTCAATAGTAAACTGAGCCCTTCCATGACAAGGATGAAAACAAGGGGCGATAATGGGCACCCTTATCGCAAACCCCTTCCATTCCTAAAAAAATTTGTGGCTTCCCCATTTATCAAAACTGCAAAGGTTGATGATGACACACAGGCCATGATTCAATTGGTCAATTGAATTCTGCATCCCGTTGATATCAGAATAAGTCTCAGAAAGTCCCAATCCACACAATCATAGGCTTTCCTTAAGTCCAATTTTAAAACAAGGGGATTTAACTTTTTATTTTTAATACCGTGTAAACTTTCATGGACCGTTCTGATAGCTTCTTGGATTCTCCTACCTTGTAGAAATCCCAATTGTTCTGTAGAGAGTGCACTAGAAAGAAATGGTTTTATCCGATTAGAGATAATCTTTGAAATTATTTTATAACATAAATTGTATAAAGAGATCGGTCGATAATCATCGAAGGTTTTGGCTTGTTTGCCTTCTAAATTAAAGTAAAAAAAGTAGAGTTTAGGCTGCCCCCAACCGACCCTAACCTTCTTGTTTCTTCCACCATATTGAGAAGATCTTGGCCTACACCATCAAAGAATGTGTAAAGAACTCAGAGGTCCATCTATCCATACCTAGGCTCTTTGCTTTTTTGAACTTGAAGAGAACATTTTTTAATTCATCCATAGAAACAGGTTGTGAAACTCTAGCAGAGTCCTCCTCCTTAAAAATCTTAGGGAAATAATCTGCAATCTTAACTTGTTCGGCCATGTTCAGAGTCTCTTGAGCCATATAAAAATCTTTAAAGTGCTTAAATGTTGCCTCTTTAAGAGCTTCTGGCTCTGTAAACTTTAACCCACCCGTGTCAGTAATCTCCCAAATGTGTTTCTTGGCTCGATTGAAGTTTGCAAAATTATGAAAAAAAATTGTATTGTTGTCTCCACTAGACAACCAAATGGCTTTGCTACGAAGCCTCCACATTTCTTATGTGCCTATAAGAATACCGTTGCTTTCCAATTCCTACAGACGAAGGCTCCTACCTTCATCCCAGTTTGTAGAATCTGCCATCAAACTTAAGATCGATAACTTAATTCCAGCTTCGAGATCTTTTAGTTTTTCATTATTCCTTTCATGCTTTTCCCTATACCATTGTTTAGTTTTTTTCTTTAAAACTCTTAATTTCCACATGAGCCTTTTCTGAAAACCACTTTCTGTCAAGAATAAAGGATCATTCCAAGTTTTTCGAACCAGTATTCCAAATTATGAATCAGTCAGACAGTGTGCATTGAATTTGAAAGGAAAGGCCTTTTGATCTGGAGTGACTTCCAACTGCAGGAGAATTGGTGCATGGTCCGAAATAAATGGATATTCTACCCAGGACCGGTACAAATCCACTGATAATAACAATTCTTTAGAAACAAAACACCGATCTAATCTTCTAGCCATCGCTTCCAATCCCGCCCAACCATTCCGCCACGTCAGAACCAATTTTGTCGGTTTCACATCTATCAACTTTCTTTCAACAAAAAGATCCCTGTAAAAATCATCGAAGGTACCTTGCCTGGTCATCCCCCCCCAAACTTCATCTAGAGAATGGATGAAATTTAGGTCACCAGCTATAATCATGTTCTTTATATCCAATAATCCGCTATCCAATATTGACTTCTAGAAATTTATACGATCCGAGCATGGACCGTAAACATTCAACAGTGCTAATTCTCGCCTTTCCTTAATGTAGAAACCTGTTAATAATATGTCACCAGTCGTGAGAAATGGAACCAATTCAAAAAATGTTGGATCCCAAGAGACAAGTAAGCCCCCTGAGGTTCCCAAGGCATTAACCGCACAAGAAACCCATGAAGGTCTAAGGGCATGCATGAAATCTTTGGAGTTTTGTGCCGAAACCAAAGTTTCATTGAAAAAAATAATTTCAAGACGAGTCTGATCCAAAAGTCTTCTAACCGAGGCCTTTTTAAGGGTGCCTCTCGTCCCTCTAATGTTCATTATAATAATAACATTATTTATCCTGTGCCTGGGCTTTCACTTCTCTAAGGGTCCCTCCATCAATGGGAGAAGAAGAGAAATCAACAAAATTTTGAGTTAGTGTAGCCTGTTTTTTCCGGGTGCTTCTAGTTTTTAAAGGAGAGATTTCAATCCGGACTCCCCATGACTAAGCAAAGTCTTTCCCCTCCCTTGAATTAATCTGGGAAGAAGTCCCCTCCGAAACCAACCCAAAATCAACCACCATCTTTCCTTTAAAGACTGGTAACTTAGTGACTTTTTTATTTTCTCGTACAAAAGGAATGAGTGAGTCAAGGACTGCACTAAGAGTTGGTTCATCAGGTTTTGACTCTCCATAACCCGGAAGAGTTTGAGTGCTCCTTCTGTCTAAAGGAGTGTTGGCCAGAGGAGGACTGACAGGGTAAGGCAGAAGAGAGCCGAGTCTTCAATACGTTGGATTTAAGGGAAGCCGCAGGTAAATCACACAAAGTCTCAAACCTAACGCTCAAAGAAGGGTTAAATATTGAAGGACTCTGAGGTACCAACACAGAATCAAATCCTTTAAGTACCCCACTAGGTACCAAATTAGGGAAACCGGAGGTATTGGACTGTAGCCAAATGGACATTTCTAAAGCCTCCTTTTCCCAAAAAGATAGTGAAGAAAAAAAACCAGGGCAATGATGTTTCAACTTACCCGATAGTGTGTCCTGGTCCTCCTCCAGAGAAGTTGTCCCCGAGTCAAACAACAAACCTTCATTACCAAAAGAATCAACCTCTGTCATGTACTTTGGTGGGTCTCTTTGTAATAGGGTGTCCTCCGACTCCTCTTCCGAAGGCGCACCCATGCATTCTCTGCGAAGATGGCCAGTACCCCGACAAAGACTACAACGAAAGGGTAAACC